>LVLI01000295.1:0-301924 GCA_001687465.1 Halocafeteria seosinensis | reverse complement strand
GTTCCTGCWGCCTTGCTGACATGCGCCGTGAGGGAACACAGCACTGGTTAAGCTCAGGAGGCATCGGGGGAGGAGCCATGCCTGCGCCCACAATGTCAGAGGTACCGACAAGGCTCAGTCTGGCAGGAGAAGACCCTGAGCCCAAGGCTCAGCGGCGCCAACGCCAAGACCGGTTGCAGCAGCGCAGGCAGGATGAAGTGTTGTTCCCGACGCAACAGTTGTGACCAATGACAAGCCACCACCTGACGCGGGAGGTGGCTCCCCAGAAATTCCGTCCACCTCATTTTCGTCATCATAGCCCAGATTGAAGTACATCTCCTGCTCGAGATCGAAGAAGGTGCGGCTACCCAGGTCCTTCTGAAGCCACGAAGCCTCCGTGCTGCCTCTGGGTAGCCCTTCCAGTGGACGAGGATCCGCTTGTCGTGGAGCCTGAAGGCATGCAACACGCCACATTCGCCAGCGCAGGAAGTCTTCCAGCTCTATATGACCACCTGGCGCCAATTTTCGAGATTTATGCCCTGTGGCATTGATAACATTGTGTATTATTGGAAAACAGTAGCTGCAGGTCCCACAGATGCTACGGTGGACTGGGTAGACAAACTGCGGTGGCCACGTCTCTGTCTGTTCCCAAAACGACAGAAAAAGAAGAATTGAAGTCAGTCTGGAAACGCTATCCCAATTTTAAAGGTAAGGTGCTCTTTGGTCGGAATGATAATTCAAGCCCCACATTCATTGAAGATTTTGAAGGTGGAGTATTCTTTGGTCGGAACCGCCCCACCTTCCCTGAAGAATCTGATTCTGATTCCGATTCTCACATGATAACAGGCGAAGGGCTGGATGGATTCCCTCCGAGTAAATGTGTTTACTTCGATGGCATACGACCTACAATCTCAGCACTCTCGTGGGTCGCTAATGTGACGTCTCTGGAAATTTCAGGTGACTTCGGCACGATTCATTCTGGATTCGGTCATTCGTCGAGTTTGCAATCATTGTGCCTCGTAAACTGTTGCGGCTCGACAATTAGCAACTCTGCTTTAGAGGCGTTCTCCCGCTTGACTTCTTTGGAGATTTGCCATTGTGATGGCGGCACAGGCACAATACACGAAAGCTCCTTTCAATACTTGTCGGGATTAGTTTCATTACGTGTGACCTGTACACCGGAAGCCAATGACCTCCACGACTCAGTGCTCCTACATCTGTCAAATTTGGAAACATTGAAGCTGGACCTCTGGCGTGACTTCAGGCTTACAGGTGCCACTTTTTATCGCTTGCGCAATCTGACAGAGTTAGATTTGGGCTGCTCGAAGAGAACCATCGAAGAATCTGCGTTGGCATACTTAACAAACTTGAAAATATTAAGTATATCCAGTTTCAATATCACTGGATCAGCCTTCCGCTATATGCCCAATTTAACTGCACTATGCGTGAAGAGATGTACGATGACAGATTCTGTGTATGACACTCTATCCGGTTTATCCAGCTTGCGGAGTTTGAGTGGTGTCCTTAAAATCAGCCTGAGTTGCACAAGAGAGTCTTACTCGCTCACCTTCACTAAACTAAAGCTGGAAGATTGCATCATGGGATTGGGATTGTCGGGCGTCTTCAGACTGCTGTGGGACTGTGGGACAAGCCAACGAGGGTCTTGTGGCTCCATTCAGACAAGTTTAGTTTCTGTGTTCCACGTTACATAGCGTGGATAGATTTTGGGGCGGTTTGTACCATCAGTAGGTATCTTCATGCTTCAGGACATACTGCAATGAACAGGGGCAACTTCTTTTTTTCTTCCTCCGCTATAGCGCTCTAGCACTGTACGAGGTACAATGTACAACATTGTAGCATCATAAGGTCGAACGCACTCCACATCTTTATACTCTCGTTCGCGGCTTGTATTACCCCAATAATGCTTTAAAGTCTGGGGACCCAGGCTACTGCAACTACGTAATTGTCAAGAACTATTTGACAAAAAAACTGTAAGTCTGTGTGTGTTTGGTGCTTCCGAGTCGCGCCTTGTAGTCTGCAAAAGCGACAGGTGTGAAGTGGGTCTCGAGGTAATAGACTAATACTACCACAATTGTATTGGTCTAGTAGCACGCTTTAAGTTACAGTGTATTGTCGTAAGACTATCTTTCTCATTTGCCATAGTTAAGCAGCCCGACCACGGTGCAGTATTTTTTCGGTTTGTCCTTGGAGCTGCTGGCATTTGTACTGAGATGAGTGCTGTAGAAGCTCAGAGATCGAAATTGAGGTCATTGATGACTGAAAAAGATGATATTGAGAGGCAAATTCAGAGTATACACCAGGACCTTCGCAACCTTGGAGAGAAAAATAATGTCCGATTTGAGCCAAATGATCCTCTTGTAGATGGTACGATCCCACTCCGATTGACGTCCGTCTCTGCACACTCGACACATCGGTATTGGCTTCCACAGACTATGGATTTCCTCGAAATGACATTGATGTCGCTGCGGCCAGAAAACTCAGACAGAGGGTGGCATATCTACAGAATGATCACAAATCGATTATGAATACCATCGAAAAGGAGTTGTATGAATTGCATGAACTAGCTCGAGAGAACCCGTCCGGGAATGCAACCACAGCCACTACGAGTGACGCCAGAGGAGGCGAAAATAGAGATTCACAATCAGCGATAGCATCAAGTGCGACAGAGCATACAGATGACAGTGTTGTGGTTCCTTTTGCAGCTATCGAGAATGTGCAGGATGGCAGTCCAGCATCGAGTGCCGGGATCAAGGCGGGAGATCTGTTACTCCAGTTTGGCTCGGCTACTTGCAACTCCCTTCCTGTGTCAGAAAATAACAAGTTCGATATCACATCTTTACGCCATATCGTCAATAACTCCATTGGAAGGGCAATATCCATCCTGTTAGAAAGAGAGGGTGGCCGTATAAAAACAACCCTTGTACCGGGAACGCATGAAGGCTCTCCCACGGTGGGGTATGTATGCAATGAAGTGGAACAGACTTGAGCACGCGTGTTCATATTGTCTCATGCTATTGTTATCGCAGTATGAAGATGAATCCGCAAGCTCCTATGCAGTGAGCTGGTATTGAACCTTTCATTCCCTAGGAGTGTAAATTTGAATAACTTGTGAACCCGAAATTGCCGGTTCATTCGTTTCCAATAATTGCAAGTATCGGGAGCTCCCCTGATGAAAACTCAGGGGTTTAGAACTGGGTTAGTGTTGCTTTTTGCTTGCTGAGTCGATGCGGGCTTGCGTCACGTGTTGATCAGTTCCTAGGGTTCTAGCCAAAGGTCGAAGTTGCATCGTAGCAAGAGTTTATAATCCATTACAGAATATCCCCCTTTGTTACGTCATTGCGTTCTCGGTGGCGATAACTTCGTTTTCCTGAAGTCTTCAGGCTGAAGAATAATGGCCCAACATTTGTTTGTCGTTTCCCTTTGTGAAGGCTCTCGTCCCGGGAGTGATATAGCGGGTAACAGTAGTTGATTGACGATTGTCCCAACGATGGCCAATGATATCGTAGAGAGTAAACGACATACGGTATTTCAACCAATTTCTGTTTTTTCCTCTCTTCCGGATAAATTGTAAGTAGTCCTCCACCCCTGGTCGCCTGTGTTCAACGGAGGAGTCGGTGTTCTCCTTCCCCCTGTGCGACGATTCTCTTTCTCAACCGCCACATCAGAGGAGATAGAAAGGAAGGGTTGAATTTGGCATTGAGAAACTAAACATATCTCGCTTCAGTGGAAAGCGGGTGTCATTGTCGTGCATTTCACTGGTACTGAGTACGTTTGCGTTGAAGGGGTGAGTCGTTTTTCTCAAGGTATCATCCAGACAGGGCGCTTCCTTATCCCCTTGCAATCCCTTTGATGGTATGTTGGTCTGCTGTCGCTACACTGGGGAGTGGGTATAGCAACAGTCACTTCTGTTTCGGAGAGAGCGAGTTGTATCGCCTTTTGGAGTCTGGTGGCGCTTTGTGAGGGTGATTTCAACAAGACCGGAAACGCTGATATCTCTCCGTTCTAGGGGTAGTAGGGACTCCCACTGGGTGCTCATTACTTCCACGCACCTCCAAAATATTGCCAGAGGGGATGGGGGGGAAACCACTCCACACCAGAGGCTGTGGCGCTTAGAAATTGACCATGGTTCAAACAGAAGTGCTGTAGAGCGGAAAACACCGAAGGGAGTGTACCCCGTGGTCTCCTTGTCTCCTGCGGCCGCCCCTGTGGTCTGACTAGAACCCTTTTTGTTGAAAGCTGCGTCCCCCTCCTCCCCGCTGACCAGGATACTTGTCTGGAAGCTTTTTCCAAGTAGATCGGTTCCACCTCTGCGACAGGACAATGAGCAGACCTATATTGAACATGGCCTGACTTTATTTGGCTACTGGCTGTCGTGTACATTGCAGGGAATAACGTAAAACACCCGGAGTAGAAGATTTGTGAAGTTCACGGTTCGCGATGTCGCAACCACAGCAACCCGATGGTGGGGGCGCTGGCGCTCAGAGCCACAAACAGCTAAGGGTGGAAGATGCGCTGGAATATCTGGATCAGGTAAGATTGGAAAGATTATGGTGACCATTGGATGGGTCGCAAAGGAGAAGTTTTTGGTTATCCTACCGCAGGTCAAGAGACAGTTTTCGCAACAGCCCCAGATTTATAACCAGTTCCTCGAGATTATGAAGAACTTCAAGGCACAAACGTATGCAATCAATCCGTAGAGAATACGTGTTGTATGTGCGTTGATTAAACTCAAAACATGCTTCTGCAGAATCGATACGCCGGGAGTTATCCGTCGTGTCAGCGAGCTATTCCGAGGCCACAATGAGTTGATCGTGGGATTTAACACATTCTTACCACCGGGTTACCGCATCGAAGTTGTAGATCAAGCCGGAACGACCCACATATCTCAACCAGGTGGTGGAACGCAAAGTTTTCACCCAAGACAGCCCGTGACATCTGACATGCCTACCACGGCTCCCCCGCGGCCCCCACATTATGCGAATTCTCCACCACAGCAGCCTTATGAGCCACATAGGGCTCCACCACAGCAACAACCTTTGCAAGCTCAGCAACCGCCGCCGAGAATGCAACGGCAACCCGCCCCACATCCTGTACCGATGCAACAGCAACCAATGCAACATGCACGACCGCCTTTTCCTCAAGGCATGCCGCATGCAGAAGGTGCTCCCCCAAATGCTCAACCCCATATTGGTGATGCACAAGGCGGTGGAGCGACAGGAGATGGAAGGTGAGTGTTCATACCGGCTGATACTCCATGTTGAGTGTTTGTGGCCCTCTACACTTTCAATGCTATTTTACAGGGAAGATGCTCAACCTCCTGAGTTTGATCACGCGATTAACTACGTGACTAAGATCAAGAAACGGTTTCAGAATGATCCCACCACCTATCGCAACTTTCTGGAAATTTTACACAGTTACCAAAAGCAGCAGGAGTCTATAAAAGAAGTTCTCGATAAAGTACGTTAATTACAGCACGATTTCCTACATACTGTGTGCGTGGACTTCTTGTCTCCTCTTGGCATGCAGGTTACTAGACTATTTCGAGAACATCCTGACCTTCTGGAGGACTTTACCTACTTCTTGCCGGACGCTGTGCAAACCCAAGCACGAGAGCGGCTCGCAAGGGCTGCAGCTGCTGCTACGAAAGCAAAGCAAGATCGTGAGATGGCCAGAGAGAATGATAGACAACAAGCTAAGGAGCAGTATAATCGCTACGTTGACGTGAGAACGCGAACAGCTAGAGAAATGGAGCGAAATAGGTACGTTTCCAAATTGCGATGTGTTTACCTTTCTTTTGACATCGCGACGTCTTTTTGCAGAGAAATGGATAGAGAATATGGCATAGAGCGCGAGAAACACATGGTTGGGGCTCCTCCAGGAAGATCTGCTCGTAGTGCGGAGGAAGAGCGTCGTCGGCGCTCTCAAGAAGCGATGCATCTGCGCCTGCCCCCTTCAGATGAAGAATTTTTTGCCAAGGTAAAATCGGCACTTGGCAGTAATGAACTCTGGGAAGAGTTTTTGAAATGTCTGCATTTGTTCTCATACGGGATACTGGATCAGAAAGATTTGATGAACCTCTTCACTAACATCTTCGGTGATCGGAATGCAATTCTTCTTGAAGAGTTGCAAACATTTATTAACTCAAGGGGAGGTATTGAATTAGGTGAAACCGATGTATGGCATTCAATGCCTACCAGCGAGATTGACTTCAGTCAATGTGAACTGTGTACTCCAAGTTATCGTCGCTTGCCCGACAAGTATCCTCGCCAAGTTGGATCCGAGCGTTCACCGTTCGAAAATGAAGTCCTCAATGATGATCTTGTTAGCGTACCCACTGGAAGCGAAGACTTCAGTTTTAAGCATATGCGAAGAAATCAATATGAAGAGGCTCTCTTCAAGTGTGAAGACGAACGATATGAAGTTGACATGGTCATTGACAATAACACGAGCGCAATCCGTGTGTTAGAGCCATTGGCTGAGGAGATTGCTGCACTAAAGCATATGGACGGGTATCAATGGCAATTCAGATTGGACCGACGCAGTTTGGGTGTCATTCATCTAAAGGCCATCGCTCGGATCTATGGTGAACACGGAAATGAAGTATTAGAGCTACTGCGCAAGAATCCTGCCGATGCTATTCCAATTATCTTAAAGCGGCTGAAAGAGAAAGACGAGGAATGGCGGCGAGCTCGCATAGAGCTAAATAAAACGTGGAAGGAGATACAAGAAAAGAATTACACTAAGAGCTTGGATCATCGTTCTTTCTATTTCAAATCGGTAAGTTGTACCCGAAGGTTTAGGGCAATACAGCGTTGTCTCAAGTCGCATACTTGTTTTGGTTTGCAGGCCGATAAACGAGCTATCACCGTGAAGGCGCTAACTGCTGAGATGAAGAAGAAAGTTGAGGATGGTGAGGCAGAGATACAAGCCGTTCTCAATTCAAAACCACTTGAGACCGCGGAACCAACTGAAGTTGATACCAGTGGTACAACTAGTGCTCCTCCCACAGGGGAGGACGCCAAGGGCAAATCCGGTCAAGTGGTTTGGAGCGACGGTCAATCACCCGTGATAGTACCAACTCTCCATTTCATGTATCGGGACACGTCCATACATCAAGACGTGGCGGAGGTGTTATCATACGCCATCGAGAAGCACGGCAGTGAGGTAAACAAGGATAAACTGGCAGCATTATGGCGGTCGTTTCTCTTCAAATTCTTCAGATTTCGTCGAGAATGGATGCTTCCTGCTACCGGCAACAAAATACCCGCTGGTCCAGGAGTTTTAATGGTTGGAACAACCTGCGAAACGTCGTTCGGTGTTGGTATTGTAGAGGATGTTTGCTATCTTCCTGATGAAGAAGACATATCAGGAGAGGATAAATCGGATAAGAAGTCCCAACCCGTACGGTATACCGTCTCTTTGCCGTTCGGTATGGGGTATTTCAATGAGAACGCTGTGAAAGAGATGGTGGATCCCTCCTCTGCGCTTTATTCGATTGGCGGTTTTGGCACTGGATCAGGCTCTCGTATGGCGGAGGGTGGAGGCATGGTGGATGAAAAAGCGGCGGAGCGAATGCCGTCTCTCTCTGGAAAAGTGAAGCCCGTTCAAGTCAAATCTTTGAGCCAAAGCGATGAACACGACAAAGGTATGGCGAGTACTGGGCGGCTAGCTTCCGCTTCTGCCGCGCTGGCGGAAGCGGCCTCGTCTTTGTTCGAAAGCTCGGAAACCTCAGTGGACGCTCCGAGTGAGGAAACCCGTAGAAAGTTAGAAGACGCTTTAAAGGAGCTACCGCCTCCTCCACCTGACTCTTTGGTCTACTGCTCCAGCAGTGAATACTCTTTCTTTAGACTTCACCAAATGCTGGCTGATCGACTAATCCGAGCGAAGGAACTGTGCAAAGAAGCCGCCAGTCAACGTGAACGGAAGATGCTACGTCACATTGAAGACCGCGCAATGGATGCTCAAAAACAGAATGAAAAAGATGGAAACAAAGAAGACCAAAGCATGGGAGAGGATGAGTTCGGAAGCTCTGAAGACAACCACAACAGTCAGGAGGTCGAAAGCGGTAGTGAGGATCCAGAGAAAAAAGGCGAAGAACTATATCATCATTTCTTGACTGCTCTCTGTGCGTTAATTGATGGGAAAATTGACAGTGGCAAGTATGAAGATGAATGTAGGAGCCTTATGGGTAGCGGTTCCTACTTCCTGTTCACAATGGATAAATTAGCTGCCGCTTGCTCTAGACAGATGTCAGCAATGGTGTCTGATGCCACGGCGCTCAAACTGCGCAGTCTATACGAATATTTCCAGGCTCGAGTAAATCTTGTGACGGCCACTCAGTCACCCGGAGATGCGAAGAAAAGTATTTCCGATGCGTTATCCTCATATCGCCGCAATGTGGCAGCCATTTTGTCTTCCAGAACAGATGATATCTATGCCGTACAGTACGTGGAAGAAGACCCTAGAATAGTTTCCATTGCAAATGACCAATGGTCCTTGGATGTCGAACCGGACAAAGTAGCAACTTTGTCTATTCGGTTGGTGGGAAAACCTTCATATGAGGTAAGCGAGGCAACGCTTCAACATCTGGATCTGGATATTCCTACCACTGTATCGCGTCTCGTAGGAGAGGGGACCATGCTTCAAATGCGTGGGACGATTCCTTCTGATGAGTACGTGGCGATGCAAGTGGCCGATGCTTATGAAGCGAAGGCCGCCTCTGAGAGTCATGTGGTCATGAATAGAAACATTCGACAGAATGCATCTCGCTCAGAAGGGGAGACCCAATCTGTTAATCAAATGACGAGTAATGTCACCCCTTCGGGTACATTGATTCCTCAACCTGGCGCGCAGGATGTTTTTGTTGCCAAGAAGCATGGTACAACAGCTCATACTGCCTCAAATGATACCTCTCAAGCTCCGTCCAGTTGCGCTCACGTGGTCACGCAAGAGTCTGCAGCTACTGGAACCAGCGCATTGCCCACGGATACAGCTAAAGATGCAGATGACGATGTAGATATGTCTGGAAAGGGCGAACAGAAGAACGAAGAATAGAAACTACTACGCGCATACTTGTCGATACGATACGTATGTGTATATTGTTTGCACTCCCACTTCATTAGGCCCTCAGACTGGGTATGGGACATTTGAATGATTGAGTAAATTGCGTCTTACGTGGCCTATACTCGTTTTCTTGCTCCTTTTCATGCTGCGCTTTCGGTTTGTGCCCTAAGAACGCCGCTTTCCGTGCGTAACGATCCACGCTTTCTTGAGAAACTTGTGTCATCGTGGCAAAGCGCGAAGTCGGTACTGACCCCCGACATTTTCCATCCATATTTCGTTGCCTCATCGGGTCACGTTCGTCGAGTCCAGCAGTAACCTGATATGGACAAGTAGTATGTCAGCCCCTGGGTCTAGATTGCGTTTCCCATCCAGTGTGTACTTACCTCCTTTTCGCGTTCCTTGCATTTCACTGTCCGGTTCATCGTGGGAATTTTCTGCCTTGGTTGCGCATCAGCGCAATAGTCTTGAATGTGTACATTAGCCCCACTATGTGCAGCTTGGCAACTGCAAAATACAAATACGGTTGCATGAATCAGTTGCTACGTTTTGGGGCGTTCATGTGAAGAACTTACGTCGTCGTGAATCGGTCATCATGCGACTTGAAGTCAGCGTGTTCATGCCGAAACAATTTGTTCGGATCGTTCGAAATTCCTCCCCCTTCGCTCAAGAGTGTGCTATCGAGGGTGGCTCCCGTTGATTTCGGTTGAGGCTGGTTCCACGGGGGTGCAAATTTCGCTTTAGTCTCTGTCTCTCCATGAAACGGCACTCGCTCCACCGTATGCCGAGATGCTTCCGATATGCCTAGTGCATCTTCGCACCAGTTTCCAACCCGAACGCCTGTGGTATATTCATTTTTGTGGCCTGCGACTCCGTACCCTGCCATGGTCTACTTCTTTCCACTGTGAAGACTCCTTTACACGACAAAGCTACGGGTTGCTTCTCTGCTACCAGTCGAGAATGAGAAACACCCACTGATCCTTGGTAGTATCACTAGTCTAAATCACCTCTATAGTATACCGTCTATGCAGCCGGGTATAGTTCTCCGGGCAAGTCGACGCGCGCTAAAGTTCCATCCATGTTGAAGTTGAAGTTAAGGGTAAGCTGTGTAAGATGAATGGAATTTCGGAGCAACTGTAGAATGCTGTGCAAGTGGTTGCATTTAGTAATGCCCAATACGGCGTATGAAGGAAGGCGTAGCCTCGGCTAACGGGCACTTACTATAGTTGAAGTTGAATACACACACAACGGGATGGAAATAATTAAATTGGAATTTTGTTGCCGAGGAATGTTCGTTGATCTTCATTGCAGGGAATATAGAAAGCCCCGGGAAGGAGACGACGCTGCCACGATTAGCAATGATAACACTGCATAGTGCACCATACTCTTAGCAAGGAGCGAGGTTCGCCCGCTTTAAGCAGCGATTCCCTCAACTTCACTGAGATCCGCCGGGCAGTTGTGCTCATGCCATCGGACGACGACTCCCTGGCCACTGAGGAAAGCAGCAGCGTGGACAGAACTCTTCTCCCGGGAGGGTAAATACAAATACACACAGAACTCACACTGAGCTCGAGGGATGCGCCTTTGGCTAGCCATCGCACACATGGCATAGTATGTGGCCTCGTGCAAACAACGGTGAATTTCCAATACTGAGTAGAGTGGAGTCAATACCAACAACACAATGTGCGGTAACGCGATCTTGAACTGCGATACGACCGCTATGTGGGTTCGTTTTTGCCAGTATATGGGTGAAATTTGGGAAATTAACCCTCTCCAAAATGTGGTGGATGTATCATGCAGCCCTCGCTTGTATAACTCCCGACTCCTATCTCCGTGTTGACGCCTCGACTTCCTGATTGGTGGACTAAGAAGCATTAGATAAACACGACGATACTCATCATATTTGGTGGGTATGCCTCTCAATCCACCATCTACACTTCCCGTAGCGTACCGTAAGGGTCAACTTCACAAGGTGTTTGCCTCCCGGTCTCCCGGGAACCTTGCGAGTTTTGTTCGATTGTTCGTTGACCACATTGCAGGGAGTACAGAGAGCCTCGGGACACTGCCACGAGTAGCAAAGCCTTAGCAACAATAAAATTGCGTATTTGTTTGATTGAAAAGTGCCTGAGACACGGGAAGGAGAGCGTGGAATCCTTCAGGATGATGAACCAGATACCATGGATTCTCGGGGCCATTGCCTGCCTGGCATCTGTTTCTGATGCCCTTTACTCGAACTCGGACGACGTCATCCAGTTAACAGACTCAGACTTCTCGAAGAAAGTCCTTCAGGATGACGCTGTGTGGTTAATAGAGTTCTATGCACCGTAAGTACCGGGCAAGGTCTGCGACACGTGTTGTGTACTCGGCAAGCCTTGTCTGCTGTTCATTGCTCTCTTGTATTGCACGCAGTTGGTGTGGACATTGCCGCAATCTCGCCCCTGAATACAAAAAAGTCGCGCGTGCGCTGAAGGGGATCGTCAAAATAGGTGCTGTAGATGCCGACGAGAATAGGAATTTGGCTTCCAGATACCAGATCCAAGGGTTCCCTTCTATCAAAGTTTTCGGAGAAAACAAGAACTCACCCGAAGATTATCAAGGGGGGAGCGACGCTAAGTCGTTTGTTCAAGCCGGATTAAAGGCTGCCAACAAAGTGGCCCATGGAAGACTATCCGGGAAAAGCGGTTCTTCTAAGAGTTCAGGAGGTTCTGGTGGCAGCACCGGCAGCGAAGGAAACGGTCCAAAAGTTGAGACCGGTGGAGGCAAACATGTTGTTACTTTAACCGAATTAAATTTTGAAGATGAAGTATTGAATTCGGACGAGGTTTGGATGGTTGAATTCTACGCCCCCTGGTGTGGACACTGCAAGAACCTTGCTCCGGTTTGGGCGGAAGCCGCAAGCAGGGTTTCTGATCAAGTCCGATTCGGTGCGGTAGATGCAACAGAAAACTCTGAATTGGCTCAGAAGTTCGATGTCAAGGGATATCCGACCATTGTTGCGTTTGGCGGTGGAAAGAAGAGCGAGTCAGATGCGAGGCCGTATGAAGGAGGAAGAGATACCGACTCATTGGTGGAGTATGCGCGCAATTTATTCGCGACTACTGCCAAGCCTCCTGAGGCCGTCGAGATAACGTCGGAGGATGTCTGGACTAAAACCTGCCAACAACAGAAATCCACTATATGCGTAGTTGCTGTGCTGAGGCATATTCTAGATGACGGCGTTGAAGGGCGGCAGAAATACTTAGATGCCATGTCTAATGTTGCAATGAAGCACCTTAGCGCTCCCATCAAGTTCACGTGGACTGAAGTAGGCAAGCAGCCCAAGTTGCAGGAGGCCCTGAGTGTTAAAGAGACTATTCCCGCAGTAGTCGCAGTCAATCTCAATAAGAAAGCCTACGCCATACACACTGGTGCCTTTGATGAACCCAGTTTGAATAAGTTCGTTTCCAGTCTTGCTACGGGCCGAGCTGCTACCTTCCCGCTGAAGGAAGCTCCGAAGATAGATACGGTAGAGGCGTGGGATGGCAGTATGCCAGAACCTCCCAAAGACGACGACGAATTCTCACTAGAAGATATTCTTTCCGAAGAGATTTGAATCAATAATCAATAGACTAACTGTATACTCAAAAGCATGTGCCGCTTGTCGTCCTAAGACAACTTGTAGCAGTACTGCTGCCGGCAGCCAGCAAGCTGCTTCCACATTCCACATTCAGAACCGAACAAACAAAAGTTGGAGATTCCATCTTCGTACGCTGTTGTCTCGCGCACGCTGGATGGCGTGCATGCAAGCTGTTGAACACGCAGATTCGTTTGTACAGAAGGCTTTAATCCGTATGTCATCGGCAAAGCTCTGCGAGTGAGTGGATTGCCACATAATCCCCTTTTCGCCGTGCGACGACAACAGAGGTTAGTTGTTTCTCTCCTATCCTCTGTATTGAGTGATCAATGATATGAACTGATTTTGTCATAATTGCGTGTGCAGACTCTCTAGGGTGCGCTGGAAACGATGTCTGGAGTGGATACGGCTCAGGAACTGGAGCAATGGCCGCCGACACCTTTTCGGGTGTTACCTGAGAAGAGCAAGGTGGATCCAAAACCCAAAGTTTTGATTACAAAGTGTTTTCCCTATTGGTTCTCCATGTTAATCTCGCTGTTCAAGGATGGATCCGACATACAAGCACAGGACTCGGAATATCGCTCTGAGAAAGAGTTCATGACCGGTGAAAGCATTGGGGACTTCTTGCGCAGCAAAGCCGATGCCATGAGAGTGGATACGTCGTACAAAATCGAAGACTTTCAAAATGCTCTAAAGAGAGTGGCGAATAAGGATCGCGTCAAGGACGTCTCGATTTCGGAGTACAAAAAGCCTTCAGCGTTCGTCAAGATATGCAACTGGCTGACCCCGGTCCTGGTGACAGCCTGCATGATTGAAACTGCCATCGCCGGTGCTTGGGCATGCCTACAGCTAGTCGAAGGTGAACCAGTGGATATTACAGTACCCCTGTACGTTAGATTGTTTACCATTGCTATTGGTGGCTTAGAAAACACTCCGGGAATAGCATATCTTTTGGAGGGGATAGGGCTCTGTCTGGTACTAGCGGCTATCTCCTGGGTGGGGGCGTATTATCTCGTGGAGCGATACCCTCAGTTGTACCAAATGTTCATTATATTTCTACCCTACTCTTATATCTTATGCGCAACCAGTAGATGCTCTGACGCCGAAGTGAGGGATGTGTTCCGCGAAGAAATGTTCATCGACCCGTACAGGTATCATGGAGGTATTGCGTAGACGGCTTGCTGAAGCACCGGTCAACATCGGCGATTCACAAGAGTAGTTGCAACGAACGTAAAACATAAAACTAACTAATTCACACAAACCCATGCGTGTGAAACCCAGGTTTCCATAAGATAGATAGTTCCTACGACACGGTCTCCCTACTTTTCGGTGCTTGCAGAGGTGGTGGTTGCTGTCGATGTATCTTGGGCCGGAGTCGCCGTCGTTTTAGTGCTACTGTCACTCGCAGATTGGGAAGCTGAAGGGGAACTTGCATCTATGTTGGACAAAGTCTCAATGAGAAGCGCTTTCTCTTCCGCAAACTCTGTGTCACTCCTATCATTTTGAAATTCCCTCAAGTATTTAATTAGTTTGTCCTTATTCGTAGCCAAGATCTGAGTGATTACGTTCGGCTTATTAGGGTTCGCAACAAACACTTTAAATACGTGAAACGCCTCGAATTGGATATTCTGCCGCACGTCCCGTAACATCGTCATGATAATCTTTAAGTACTCGGGATTGGAGACATAATTTATCATTATCTCGAAGTGGTCCGAATCAAGCAGCAGCTCTGAGAGAAGTCGTAAGCCTTGGCGACGAGTAGTGTAAACTCTCGATCTCAACATGATGTGATAGGTTTCAAAAAACGATGAGAAATTATCTGTAATGAAGCTGTGGACGACAGTTTTGTTCTTGGTCAGCAAATCACTTATGGTTGCAAAACCATCGGCAGCCACCTCAAAGTTTTCATTGTGCACGACCTCCTTGATCAAAGTAGATAAGCAGATTGACAAGCCCGTATCTTCATCCACTGGAGGACCGCCCAACAACGTCCGGTGGACAGGGACAGAGGCGAGGGCTCCTCTTAAAACGACGCCACAAGCGAGTGCCAGTTCGGGATTCGTGTAGCTGCAAAAGGCTCTCTCCGCCAAGACTTTACGGCATTCACGAAATTAAGGGAGATTTACGTGGACACTTACTGCCTCGATAGTTCTGCTATAACCGATGCTTTTTCTGGTAGATACTGAGAGGTAAACCCTCCGATGTCAGAGCGCGCAAGAGTATCAAAACATGTGCTGAGATCCTTCCGAACCTGTATCTCACGGCCGTCGTTTTGGTTCACGTGCTCTGTGTGCGTGTACTGTTCCATCGGGAGTACGCACCTCGAAATCTACTTCACCAAATTTACTTTGCATCTGGGGCAAAATATCTTCCTGTTTCCACGCCATGCCCAATTCACGGCGCTTCTCCTCTTTGGGTGGCTTCCCCTCCTGCAGTCGTTCATTCACGCACATATACACAACAGATGAAGGCCATCCTTACTCGCTTTCTCGCTCTATAAAGCCGTCATGGTAGAGGATACGTACTTCTCCTAATACAATGGCCTTCATGGAAGCTACTCGTTTGCTCAATTCAGCACGGTTCTGTACTCAAATTAGACACTCGTTCACTCATTCATCCGACATGTACACATAAATAAATAATAGAGCGCATGCGTACCTTCTCATCACTGAGGTCCTTCTGTAAAGCTGCTTTGGCCAGCTTAGTGACCTCTGAAGGCGTTTTACGAAAAAAGCCCAGAGATGCCATGGTTGGTCAAGTTATTCTGAACGCCATAAAACCCCAGACAACATGGCTTATTCTGCAGAGAGCCCCAACAACTCGGGTGTATGGAAGAATCTCCCTCAACCGAGGAAGAGAGAGCATGGATAACAAACCTGGACTCTCTAGACTCTTGGATAACGGGATTCCCGCGGAAACGGTGACATCTTAGAAATTTGCCATCATGCAATGCCATGCAATAAGACTTAGCAAGTAAGAATTGGAGAAGACAACTCCTATGTTACACTCAATGGATGAGGACTCCTTAAATATCATGGAAAGAGATGTTCCCGAAGGAAATAAGTTTCAGTACCTACCCTTGTACAATTGTGGTGGCACCACAGCAACTGTCGGCGACTCTTCGCCACCGGCTCTCCGATGTACATTTTCTAACGACTACGATCGCTACTTTACTCGCCGAATAAGCGGTTTATGGCTGCCTCAACATTACCGCCGGTGCTTTTTAATGCGTTGATGCAAGCATTCGTGTCTGTGAATCCTAGTTCACGCATTTGCGCAAGTTGAGTGGCGTACAATTCCTCGTAGTTCACATTTTGATCTCCTTGCTGCTGTTGCTGTCCTCCTCCACCTCCTGYTGGCCGCTGCCCACCCATCAGGTTTTGCATCATCGTATTCATATCAGGAGTTTGACCCCCCTGTCCGCCCATGCCTTGTCCACCTCCCATCATGTTCTGCATCATGGTGTTGAAATCCGGAGCCTGCTGGCCCCCAGAGGGCTGAGTGCCCCCCATGCCCCCACCTCCTCCTTGCATCATTTGCTGCATGAGTGCATTCATATCGGGCATACCACCAGAGGGTGTAGTACCGGTATTCGGCGTTGAGGTGGACTCTGTTGTAGAGCTCGTCGCTGTCGAAGCTTCGCCTCCAGAGCCCGTACCCTCAGTACCTTGACCAAACATAGCAGCGAAAGGATTACCTCCTGCTCCCATCGCACCCATGGGGGGAGCACCTCCACCTGTACCCCCTTGCCCGGAGCCCATTGTACTGGCGGCAGTGTCTAACATCTGCTGTAACATTTGAGGATTCTGCATCATTTCTCGCATTCCAGGTTGAGAGTCCAACATTTGCCTCAACATGGGGTTCTGCTGTTCCATCATGTTCAGCATTTGAGGATTACTCATCATTTGGGTAACCATCTGCCGCATCATCGGGTTCTGAAGCATACCCATGGCAGACTGCATATCCGGCTGCCCTGATCCACCTCCTTGCATGCCTTGCATAGCAGCAAACGGGTTTCCACCTCCCGCAAAAGGATTGCTTCCAGCGGGCACACTTGGAAATGGACTACTTCCGTCGGCCCCTGCATTGAACAAAAGACAAGTGAAAAACGGTGAAATGATAGTTAAGAGGTGGGGACCTCGTGAACCATGTTGGTGACGCAGTGGAAAGGGCTCATGCACATGATGTACGAGAACATAACTCTTTAAGAGAAAGCGGCGAGACCCAACATGCACGAGATCTTAAGGGTAGCATAGAACACGCACCCTGAGAGCGATTGGTTTGACTGGATCCTCCCCACGGGTTTGGTATCGGTTGGCTGGAGTCTTCTTCCTCCTCTGCCGTTTCATGGTTATTTCTGCGCTGCCGAGGATTGCCTGATAGAGTTCCAAGAGGATCTTCCGCCATTTGCTGAGCAGACTCTTGCATGCCGGATTCCAGAGGTTCTTGAACTTCTTCATACATTCTCCTTATTGCGTCAAACCCTCCAGGCATATTTTGTATATTTGCCATTGCAACATCTTGATGTCTCATCATCTCGCGCATATAAGCAGGGTCTCTAGCTGCTCGCATGGCATTGCGTAGGGTTTCTGGGTCGCGCATCGCTCTGGCAAGTTCCGGATTGGAGTTCATCATTTGTCGCATTTGTGGGCTTGACTCTATAATACCTCGAAGCATTTCAGGGTCCTCCGTAAGAGCTTGCATCATGGGGTTGTTCATCATGTTACTCATTGCCTCCGGATTTTGCATCATCGATTGCATTGAACCCATTCCACTTTGGCCACTATTTAATGGTGATTGCATACCTTGTGTTCCGCCACCAGTGTTTGGCTGAGAAGTGCTACCGGTGCTTCCAGTCCCCGGAGAAGATCCAGCAGTTCGAGAGCGAACAACATGGATAGTATGCCCATCCTCAAACCCTGCATATACCGAGAAAATAGTAAGAAAACAAGTGGTATGCATCTACTACGTCACCATGTCCCTCACAAGAAGCAGCTGTTTCTGACCTCCCTCCTCGAAACCAGCCCACAGCAGATCATGGAGGCAAGTTTATACGTACCATATGTTTCTAATACATTCTCGTCTTTGAGTATTTTACCCCGATAGACAAGCTTTAAGGCTGATGGCGACGCATTCGCCTTCTCAGGTCCTGAGATCAGTTCCTTCAACTTCCCTATGGTTAATTCAGAAATAGACTCCGAGGTCTCTATCGAAAACTGAGCTCCATCGCTCATTCGAAAATTTATGTTTGTCATCGTTTCTATACTTTCTTTCCCGTCTCTTTATATGTCTCTCTTGCAACAGATGGGGCAATCAAGTACGAAGGCTGGCAATTTCTTCCTCTTTTTCCCACCCTAATTCTGCTCTCTCCACTTACGGAGCACACCTGCTTGAATGATACTACAACGTATGCTTCAGAAGGGACAAACATACCTTTTTACGTGGTGCTAGAAAGGGTGAAAAGGGTGAAAATGCCCATGTTCGACGTCGAAGAATTCCAAGCCTGTAACTGCAAGAAATGATTGTCGTCCTATAGCTGGGAAGTTGCCAAGTTTTTGGTAAGCAAGTTGGTGGCCACATGACGCTAGGTAGTTGGTCTCACAATGACTTCTGTGCGGATCAATATCATAGGTTCCCTTGATATGCCTCTCAAGGACCGAAAAGCAGGATCATGGAATGACTCGACTGTTTGATACATGTATACATCAGCGTGTTAAGCTGTTTGCGTGTGTAGTTCGTTCAACGAAGTCCATGGAATTGGAATTCGTTGGACCGCAGGTGCACTGGGAGCTACATTGGAATGAATGGCACGCGTCCAATCGCCAAATATATAAAACTTTTAACCGCTCGTTTGTGCATCAGGAATTCCAGAATACCGTGGTATAAATTGTAGTACCTGTGCTCCTCCTCTGATGCCTCCTGAGCAAAACCAGTGTTGTGTTCCCTCACGGCGCATGTCAGCAAGGCTGCAGGAACAGCGGGCCCGTCGCTGCTTAACACGGGGGCATACCGCTCCTCGTTAAGAGGATGCGGTCAACTCCCCGGCCGGTAGGTTATCTGTCACATATGTGTGTGTGAGCAGGGTGATACAATCACGGCAGAATCTTGTATTTTCTGATCCCAAACTCGAATGCTTCTGCGGTGTACTCAGATAAGTCTGAAATTTGGTGCTTCAACCCAAGGATAAAAGGAGGAGCACCTAAACTCTGGAAGCCATTGCAAACTTAAGCTTAACTACGCTTCAGCAGAATGAAGAAACGATGTAGTTCGCATGAAAGGAAGATCGCTTATAATTTTCCGTTGCCCAGAACATGTTCCAGAGGAACACAGAAAGGCGGTGCTCAAGATTTGTGTTATTGAGGGGCTCCGGACTATGGATCGTCTACAACGTATTCGGGGCTTCTTCTGTGTGATCAAGCTAACTTAACTCACACACACACACAAATGTGACAGATAGCCCTGGGGTGACAAGCACTGCGCTAAGACGAAATCGAACAACGCGGTAGTTGTAGTTACACGCCTCACCTCAATCAAAATACAGTCATCATGTGTTGTCTGAAGATGCGATGGTCGAAGAACTAAATATCAATTCAATAAAACGAAGGACTTAGTCCCTTGCGATTCTATTATGTGCAGTAGTGCTGTGTACTGCCTTCATCTCCCTTCACCATTCGCAGGAATTGGGGGAATTTAGCCGGCTGAAGGAGGGAAATATCAAACTAATCCTACATCTTCATGCCATATGGGGCTCATGGTCATACAATTCTTCAATCAGTCCTGAAGAAGTTCAAAGACCCTACCATGTTGTGTCCCCATTGGACTCCCCAAGTCGCTCTCAAACAACCGAGTGATCACTAACGCGTTGCCTTAACGAAGAAAAAGCAGGCTGAAAGTGCCGGTTTAAAAAATTGTCTCATTAATTGTAGCAGACGACAGTAACATCTCAAGAAAGGCCAGGTTATAACTAATAGCAGCGACGTTGAACCCGTGCCTGCCTACGACGACAACTTCGTTTGGTACGCGCTTCCTACTGTTGTTTTTCTTCCTCGTTTATCTTCTGCTCCAGATGATGTTTTAAATGTTCGATTCTATAGTTTGCCTTTTCTAATTGCTGTTTTAAGTACTTGTTTTCAGCTTGTAGCTGCTGTAATTGAGCCACCAGAGGTCCAGGGTTGCCGGCCTCCTCACCATTTTCGTTTGGAAGAGCTGCAGCAATGAGATCATTCGTGCCAGTCAACATGCCCTTGCCACTACTCATCCGATTCTACTTACCCAGTTCTTTCTCGAGGGCTTCAATGCGTCTCTTGAGTTCCTCCACGTCGCTCATGGTAGGATCGTGTCTGTCGATATGGTTGAGTTCGAATAACCACAGCTAAAAGCGTCCCCCCATGGTTTTCGACAATCTGCTTGGAGGCACACAGAGATAGTGGCTGATGTAATAAGCTTAATATGGATATATCACGGCCAGACGACTCATATAAAGCAGGTAATAGTCTGCCTCAGGAACACACACACCCACGCTCTCAAGTTCACACCGCCGCAAACCCCTTACCTTTGGAAATACACAACGCTCTTCTCCCTTGTATGATATATTGGCAGTTGAAAGGGATGCTAGGTACGGGCTGACAATCCCTAGAAATCCACAACAGGTGCGTTGTGTCTCGAGAAAAGCCTGTAAGGAACACCGCTCCGGGTGTATGACTCAGATGTTCCGATGGACACGGGAAAACAACCAAGAATAAGGTATCCCCTCTTTGTGTAGGAGCCCCCAATGATTTGTTGGGATTGTTTGTATAGTGTTGAGATCGTGTAGAGCTATGGTTACAAGAATATGGACGTGTATACCGTCGATATGGGGTATCTCTGTTGCAAGAAAGGGAGCTTTGGGAACAAGAACAGGGTGGAAGTGGGATCACTGCTCCGCTGCTGGGATATTCCAATCTCCGTAAGGCAAATGACAGACAGAAGTTAGATCGAGGCACTAGCGGTAATATGTCTGTGGCGTCTATAGAGCTTGTTGCGAACGTCCCTGGACGTCGTGGGACTTCAACTGTAGTGTTCTCAGTTGGAATTTCCCGTCTTTCTCAAGTGTGATAAAACATCAACCCAATTCCAGCCACGGTATTCACCTTTATTGGCTCCAAACTTATCATGGTACTTTCGCTTCTGGTTTTTTGTCATTTTCTCGGCAGTTGTTCCAGCTGAATGCTGATCCTGATCAAGCTTGGGTGCTTCGCTGGAAGCTGCTTTGCCTTCCACTGTGCCACCTCGACTTTGTGCTTCTTCCCATAGTGACACGACTGGTTTTTCATCTTTCCGCTCCATTGGGCTAGGAATTCCCCAATTTTCTAGATTTTCGCGAAGCATTTCGACCAGAGTTGACGTCATTGACATCCCCAAAAATTCCTCCCCACACTGTCGTAAGTGGTCCACAGCCTGGGATGCTATTTCCTTGTCGATAGGAAATGCATCATGTGACCCGGTAATGGTCATTTTGGGTAGACTGTTGGGGTAATCTGAAGCACACGAATTTACCAAGATTGAACTAACACTCTGTAGAACCCTGACTTCATTGTTGTCTTACCCGGATGCCACTCCACTGTCAATTCAGCAGCTCGTTGATTCTCCGTCTCGAGGTCTTGCTCTTCGAAGGGGACCACACGAACCACAACCTTTACGCATTTCTCCTCAGGGTTGGAATAGTGTTGCTTTTCCTCGTCAACTCCGGAAATAGTTAGTTCATGAGGTTGATATACAGCTTGCAATGCCTCCAACTCATCTTGCTGATCTTCCGGCAGGCTCTCCATTTAATGCAGAATCCGGTACCACTAAGTACGGTGCAGACACCAGTCTGCACAATTAGATCATAACATGAATGACATTTTGCGAAGCCAATATATACTGTTTAGAGCTATCTAAGTTAACAAAACCCAGCATAAGGTCATCGTCGACTCATCGACTAGATACTTCAACTTTACCTGGATGGATGACATTTCCTTCATGCTCGTAGCTGGAAGCCTTGGGACACGGGATAATACTTGGTATTGTTTGTTCTTCCAACCATCCCGTCTAAATCATCCCGACGCGTTTTGAGAATGATTGGAAATTGGAGTGGAAAAATACAGGCGTATCACGGCGTCTGTGAAGTATGTGTATCTTGTACTCTCGCATTCCTGCCCTTCTGCTACACCAGAGGCGGTGTATTCCCTCTCAGATTTCCAGAGTACCGTCCTTATGGAATTCTCAAAGCATAGCCAGATTTGGTGGAAGTTCTGGAGACGTCAAGCATCAGTGGAGTCGACATGTTCGCGACCAGGGCATAGAGGAGTGGCTACGACACTGGCCTACCAGAGGCAGGAGCGCTAAACACCGGGTATTTACTCAAGGTGTAAAATTGGAAGACCCTGAATACATAGATTCTCGCTTGGAAATACTTGCTGAGAAATATGGTGTGGATCTGGTGATGTGTTTTGCGAGTTACGTTCCCCTCACTTCCAAGGATCGCGGGTCATACGTGAATTCAACAAATGTTCAAGAAGCAGCGAATTCGTTGATGAGTCATGTTCGTGTCGGACATGTGGACTATTCCAATGGGATACTGCTCTTCGTGGCTGCGGAGGACTCCCAAGTTGGAACATCCCGGGGTGTTGGTTTGAGCAAGATAGTTTCGCGGACGTGGCTGAACCACGAATGGCTCCAAGATGTTCGTATACCCCAGGATATCACATCGTCTGAGGGAATAGATCATATTATCAACCGGTTTGAGGAGCATATTCACTCTCTTCTCGAAATGGCAGCGGCGACGAAAATCCATAGTCCGGAGGGGATGTCCGTTTTGGTACCCGCTGATGAAGAACCATCCAGGGAGTATTACTTCGAAGTGGTTTGCATATTTTCTGTGTTTTTCATATTAGCTATAGCTATGGCAATCCATGACGGCCGAAGAGAAGCTATCCGTAGGGAATACCTGTGCCGAGCAGTACGTACCCACGTTTTCGCATTCTTAACGTTATTAGGTTTCTTTAATGACCTTTATATTTATACGCAGCTAAATGACGCTGAGGAAGTATTTTGGTCGAGGTATGACGAGTCGATTCGGGAAGAAGAAAAAGAGCCTGACTATGGTAAACCATTACACGAACCACAGTTAGAGCGTGCGTACCAACACTTTCATGAAAGATTGAGGCTTCTGGAACGATTTTATCCACTCCAGTTTCGCCGTCTTGTAATGCTTCTTGATCGTTCATTATCTCCACAAATTGTTTTCAACAGTGGTGGGACGACCACGGCTATCGAGCCCAGGAGTATATCCCCGGGCTCTATCAGTTGCCTTCGGTTCGATTCAGTATCATTTCCTCTCATCCGCTGGTACATGAAAGAACGCAATATTTATGAGAAAAGATGGAAACAATGGATTGAAAGACACGACGCTGGTGAAATATTCGAGCGATCGTTTTTGAGAGTAGGCTTTGAAGAACCAAACGGCATAATCGGAGTTGGTGATATGTTTGGAGGCCTCCCTTTTCGGGATGATTAAGCAATTTGAAAGGCGGGAAGACGTGGCAGAAGAAGTTGTACTAGCTATTTTGCATCATCTCATTGAATAGTGTCCAGTGGTAGACAAGACTGTTCATCCAGTTTAGAGTGGCGCTCTTCCTCGTGATGTCGTACCATCGCCGACTTTGCTCTTCGGAGTTTATAAGACGTTGTCATTTCATAGGCGTGACTGATGATTTGTATTTTTTGGGTTGAGCTATTCTGTGTTCCAGATCAAATATTGACGTGCATGAATTATGAATTCCGTGACGCGGGCCACGGGTGAGAACTGCATCGCCGTGTTTGTTTACCAGAAGTATAAGATGTCAACTCGCTTCTTCCGACAATCAGTATCCCCTCTAGCCCTGTCACGAAAGATCATGAAGGTGAATTTATGCCATAATTTTGGAAGCCACAACATCGTGTCGTGCGACCCAAGAACGTCGCAATTTCTGCGTCAGGTAACTGCCAGTCGTTTGGAGCTGTATACAGTATACAATACAATTGGAATCACTTGGGAATAGAATGATTAGAATCCTAGATTTGTAGCGTCGTACTTAATTACATCGTATTATACTATTAGTTCAGTGGGTGTGATTTTGCCAGCATTGTACGCGGTGGTGGAGAATGACTTATGCGACACCTGCTGGTGAACACCACACATTGAATCACCCCAGCACCAGCACAATGCATAATGGCAGCACAAACAGCAAAGTTACGCATGGCACGACTGGGACGAAACATAGGGGGAAAGTCACTTCGGTCTATCGAATAGTCCTCATTAGTTTCGTGGCGCTCGCAGTCGGTGCGCTCTCACTGGTGAGCTATCAGTATGTTACGATTTTAAGGCGCACACCTCTAGAACCACCACGGGCTGTAGGTCATATCATTAGCACAAAAAAGGGTCAACCAGCAGGGGCAATGACACAAAAAACTCCCCTAATTGATGATGAATTCCGCTCCAAAGTCGCTCATATGGTAGAGAGCAGCGATGCAAAGACTTTACGAGGATTATTAGCAAGTCTAAGGTCTGCCGTAGAAAACAGCAAAGAGCCAGAGTACTTGCGCGTGTATATTCTGAGCGCCCCTGAGGACCATTACGACATCAAGAAAAGCGTCCAGTGTATGATGGAGCGGTATAACCACACGAAGACCAGGAAGCCACTCTCGGACAGCGTGCTTGGCTACTTTGTTATTCCTTTCAATATTTACGAGTTCAACCCTAAGTGGCAGATATCATACAGAGAGCATTCAGATTTGCCGAACATGTCATCACCGCTGAACTTTGCGAGGATGTACATGCACAAGTTACTTCGCGACAAGAGTAGAGTACCCGAACCGCTTCCGGAGAAAGTTGTATACTTGGATACAGACACCATCGTTCATGGAAACATAAATGATCTGTATCATCAGACTCTCCGTAATACTAGTTATCCCATAGCGATGGCGTTGAGGAATACAAAGATGATCTCTCTTCGGTATTACGGAATCAATTTCATGCACCCGGATCTTGTAGAATGGAATCGTCTGTACGCTGGTACTCCGAAGGCAGTTGATCCAAGGAGTCCGGCGTATAACAATGGTGTGTGTGTACACCACCTTTTGCGATGGGCTGAACAAAACATAACGGAAAATATAGAGTACTGGCTCGTCGCGAATACAAGGAAGAAACTATATAAGTATGGATACAATGCCCCAATGTTGATGGGGGTGGGTGGCCGTGTTGAGAATATTTCCAATACGTGGAATTATGCTAGTCTTGGCTGGAATCCTCGTCTTAGTAAACAGGAGCTACTTAAAGCCAACATTCTCCACTGGACGGGAAAGAGAAAGGGATGGGATGCAAAGGATGGCCTCCATACGCATTTTTGGTCTCCGTACAACAGTACCATTTGCGTCAGTAACACTACAACGCGTGCAAACTGATTGGCGCCCAGGCTAAACAACTTAAGATGCATCACTTCCTGTTCCAGTCGCTTCACTTCGCTGTAACGTTTGAATAATGTAGAGGGTTTCACTTGTCAACATAAACATGGATCATGATGACTCTGTGGGCAAAGAAACTCACTCATGCCTGCTGAGTCCAAACTTCGACTTTCGCCACAAAGTACCTTGCCTTGCATTCTTCCCTACGACTACACTGGTACAACGTTGTACTACTGCTGTATGTCTTATTGCACGCGTGAGCGCGTCATCTCAGCCTTACTCTGTGTATGCGACGTAATTGTTTCGAAATGGCGACTATAACCGCCAACAACACCTTCTTCCCTAGCTTTAAGGGAAAATTAGCTCGTAGCTCTTAACCCTTCGCTGTTGCACTACAACCTTGTTTACCAACTTCAGTTCCTCGCTTCTCAGCAAGTACCAATCTTTTCGTCGCCTCACAGAAGAAAAGAAGGAACCTGGTCATCGAGGCGATATACGCATGGTGTATGTATCATCAAACGCCGAAAACTCGATAAATTATAAATAAACTGCGATTATTTCCTATTCTCTGTTGTGGATCCCGATCTTCCTCTGAATTGGAGGAGATTGAAGGAGGCGAAGCACATAGGTACACCCCAGCCTCTGGAATATCCACAGGTTTCCATTGATAAAGTACCAGCGTATAATGAGTGACGAAGACGATGATAGTTTGTACGAAAGCGCCCCAGAAGATGAGGGAGGCGCAGCCGCCGCTGGCGGTGGAGAACAGCCTAAGGACACACAAATGAGTGGAAGCTGTCAGAATGGGATGGAGGAATCGGGACTCAAACTGCGTGTACGTCGTGTAGGAAGTAACGAAGACCTTGAGATTACTGCCAATCATGGCAGGGAGACTACAGTTCGTGAAATCAAAGAAATCCTCCGCGAGAGGACCAGTGTCGAACAAGAGCAACAAAAGTTGATCTTTTGTGGAAGAATCATGAATGATGAGCATCGCCTTAGGGAATACAGCCACCTTGGAGATGGCTCCACCATACATCTCCTTGTGCGGCAACAGTCACAGCAGTCGAATGGGAATCATCACCAGTCGCATAGTGAAGAAGAGCAAGAACGCGGTGGTAATCATCAAGTCTACCAGGAGGGACCGGCTATGACCATGGTGGTGGACGCTGAAGAAGCCTCAATTCCACAGGTAAGTGCACAGTCTTGAAACATAGCGTGCCCCTGCTATCTCATACATACACAATATCTTGCAGATAATCGGACGTATTCAAACGGCTTTACAACAAGCATTTCAGCCTCCTAATCAGCAAGGGGGTAATCAACCTGCAACGACAGGCACTCCTCATAATGACCCTGCTCCCTTGGACCCTCACGTTCGAGTGGCGTACGGCTCTGAAGGCTCGAACGGTAGTACGGAAAGCACAGCAAATGAAACAAGTGCTTCTACCCATTCCGATGCAACTAACTCGGAAGGAAATAACACTCAGAGAAACAATGGACCAGCTGCTATGCATCGTCTGGAGACTGCAGCGCATTCTCTGCGGCAGCTGATGAACCGTTCACTTCCCAATGTCGAAGTGCATGCTGGTAGCAGTGCTACTGGGGAACGTAGAGTTTCCTCTCTGCTCAGGTCGTTGCATCGTGTCCTCCACGGAGCCGAACTTCCTATCCTTTCAGCGGCTGAAGCGATACACGGGATTAGGGAGAGTAATGACCAAGCACTCCGGCAACGATTACAAGGAGTTTTTGATTCTTTGTCCGAGCAGCTACAATTTCTGGGGATGTTGATGATTCAAGGTGGTGAATCTTTACGTCGTGTCCATATCGCAAGGAACCACGCTCGCAATCCCTCGCAAGGTCAAGAAATGTATAACCGCCTTCAACAATATGTCAGAGGATCGAGCTCTGACAACCCTTTCCAAGCTCTGCTTCATCAGCGATACCACGCACAAACAGGTAACACACAAGCACCAAGTCGACCGTCTACTTCCCAACAATCTACTAGCGTTTCTTTAGGGCCCTTCCGCTTCCCATTTGCGGAAATTGCATCGCGCATTCGGGCCGCTAATAGTCAGCACCAATCGGGACGAGAGTCATCTGGTGGCGGCAATAGGAATTCTAGTGAAACTCGTTCCTCCGCAAGTCCTCCTGAGGATGATTTAGATTGATTCGCCCTTAAGAGCGTGGTAATGGTTGTGGAACGTGAATCGACAGCCGAATACAGGTTACGAGTACAGCGCACAGAGGAATGCCTTGAAGGACACTAAGTACTAAAGGAATTGAACACCCAACATGATTAAAGTGTATTCTGTATCCTCGTTTAACCCTCTATGTTGCACGTGTAAGAGTCTTGGCTTTGGGAAACTGCAAATTAAGTAACTTTTAGGTTTCTTGTAACCCTCCCCTTAGCACATGCCGTGTGTATATTAGTACGTGTACATGTATGGTTCCTACCTGAAGGAATCTACTCATCTGCCGAGTTCGCATATGGAACCATGCTTCGCGGTAGTGCTCGTCCTGGTAGTCCCAATCAATACATGTCATACACTATAGGAACTACGGTAAGCGGAATACCCCAATAGTAGCTCAGTGCGGCCCTATTAGAGACATAAGTGTTGACGACGGACCACGCACGGTTCACGCTCCAGCCATCGGTACTGCCGGGCAGTCCATAAGCCTCAGGGTGAACGGTGCATCCAGGGACAGCAACGTAGTTCAGGCTCACAGCCTATTCAAGTGTCAATATAAGTTACTCTGTCAAGAGGCTATGTCGCTACCCCTTAACGCGTTGCCTAGCTATACCATTGCGTCGAATTTCCACAAAGCAATATCCACCGTCAAACAGACGATAAAATCCCAAAGTTAAATTTGCTTAAATCTCCCTTGGTGTTAGTAGAATATCGCCAGACTATTTGGTGGTAGTTTCACCCAGTATCTGATGTGCTACCAGCATGCTCTCCCATATTCCCGTACCATCTGTGCGCGGCGGCTGTAGCCTCGTCATTGGTTCGGTACCCACGTCGAATACCGACCGCTGACACTCCCGGTAATGGTTCCCCACTCTTACGTGCGTTCTTCTCATTGGAATTTGATCGGCGTAGACTGGGGTGTAAGAGACGCCTCATGAAGACTCGCTGCTCTGAGCTAACTGTTTTGTCGTCCACCGTGGCAGCACTCATCGGGGTGTAGGCGACTACTTTTTCCCAAGAGCGAGAGACGCGCTGGTGATATGGATTATTGCGAGTATCTACCCACTCCAATGACATTAGGGATGGAAGCGGACTTAGCATTTGTACTTCATCTTCCACATGATTATCGGAAACATCTAGATATTGCAAGTTGACCAGGCACCGAAAATCTTCAATCGTTCGCATCCGGTTCCCAGAAGCGATCAGTCTCTTCAGTGATCCCTGAAACAACAGTATACAAATCCAACGAAACTCATAAAAGAGGTCTTTGTCTTCTTCACCATTACGAGAACACTTACGGATATCGCCTGAAGAGATTCCTCTTCGAATTCCAATGGGTCGTGCGTGTGCTGGTTCGAAACACTGAGTTCCACGAGATTTACACACCCGCTCAAATGGGACACCTTCGTCAATCTATTGTGGTCCAGATAGCTGTATGCAGTTAAATGTTAAGTAAAGACATGTATTAGACTCGTTGTTTCGAAATATAACTCACAGTTTCGTCAGGTTCTCACAATTCAAATGGTTGATCTCTCGTAGAAGGTTGTGAGACAGATCTAAGATATTAAGTCTGCCACACAAATAACCCGCCATCCAGTAAGGCAGACGACCGGCAAGTCAACCACATGGGTTACGTACCTCTTCAAACGTGCAAAGGCCTCATCCAGTTCCTCTATGTCGTTCTCGTACAAGAAGACGGCCTTGGCGTTAGTACACTTCCCTAGTGCGCTCTGCAGCTCAGACGACAAGCACGAGTTTTTCGAAAATCCCTTGCATCCTAATGAACTCCCCTAATAGCCTGAATCTTACCACATCTTTGATCCCTTTGCTCTGTAATCGAAAATGCGTCGCTCTGTTCAACGGCTGCTGGGAACCAGCAGCCTTGTGCAGCGTCGTATCCGATATCATCGTCACGTGAAAAAAAGGTCTCGCTGACTGTATTATTCAACAAAAACTTGTCATTCCTGTTCTGCCGAGAAAAGGCCTCATGTAATACCCCAGACTTAGTGGCCTCTGTGAAGTGCTGCGAGCTCGTTGAAGTCGTGAAGTTCGATGCCTCCAAGCGTTATTACAAGGTGTCTACTGAGATGGAATAGTAGTTACTGGCACGAGGGAGTGAAAGTTCAGCTATTGTGGTTAAAATGCGTCTGCCAATAGGAATTCGCAGCGCCATACGCCGAGGCACCATGCCGGCGCTTGTAGCAGTCTCATCGTCTCTTGGTACCTGCTTTGCAGCTGGACATCGAGAAGGAAGCCATCATGCGGCTCAACAGGAGACGCACAAGGGGGAGGATCGAGCCAAACAAGAGCTTGCAGGGGCAGGATACTACGATACAAGCAAGTCTCGCCGGGAGCAAATCACGGACCAATACATTAGGAGTTACTTCCCAGGAGATGACAACCTGAAGGAACGAATCAGAAGCCTCGTATGGAATGCCAAGTTCTTGGACACAATAGGTGGTGTCTACGACCAACACGCATGTGATAGTACTTCGAAGACAGAGGAGGACCCTGCCAAGAGGTTGCGAAGCAGGAAGAAATTGGAGAAAGCGTTCGACGAAGCGTGTCTGTCACACGTGTTCCCGATGCTATGTACTGCCCTTGACCGACCGATAACCCAACGAGTTGCCACTCTGGAAGAGTTAAAAAGGTGGATGGTAGAGATTAAAGGGGACGATACCGTACGTTTGCTCCAACAACGCATGAAGCTACGGTCATATTCATACAGAGAGTGTGCATGTGTGTCAATTCGCAGTTTGAGCTGAGTAAGGAGGAATTTACGTTCCTTGTCCAACGATTCATGCTAGTACTAATCTGTGAAAATCCTCCTGTTTTGAAGCGCTCCTGGATAAACGAGATATGGGTAAGTCAATAGGAGAGAGCAAGTTGTTGGCACAGTTCTGCAGATATATCGTGAGCTCCTGAATACAGGCGATCGACAGTCCCCAGGCGTTCATGCAAATCGGGGGACTCAGTATCCTTCTTGTTACCCTAATCGCACGTTCCAAACGGTTATTAGGCAAGTAACCTAACCCAATCGCTAGAAAAAATATGCCCTCTTTAATACACATGAACAAGCCATGCTTGTCAATCCTTTTTAGAGCTTGTGTGGCCTTCTCCGGAGGGGGTGTCGTGGAACGGTTTTCTTACGACAATGATCTTGCCTTCAGCTTGAATAATGACGTAGTAAGATCCATCAAGACATACTGCAATTCGTGGGGTTAAGTGAGCTTGACCACATACGCCCCAGAGCTGCATTCGGCTTACTTGTCACCCGCTGATACGGTTCCTTGGAGGTATGCTGCAACACTATGGATGCATCACGCAGGAGTTCTAGCACATGTCTTGCAACAGATTCCCCAATAGGACCATGCAAATCGCCCGTGCTCTGCGCTTCCATTTCAATAATAATCGATCCGAGAAGGTCAAGCTGAGGGACTAGAATGCTTACCTGCTTTACTTCTCCCGTTGCCGCCGATATTGTCACGATACCACTAGCCCCAGGGAGTCCAAGTTCTACTGAACCAGATGAGGATGCCGACGAGGGTGTATCTGACCTAACATCTCCTCCTGTATGCTGATTCGCATGGTCAGCATGCCCACCAGCGGCTGCAGCATTGGTGTTTTGGTTCTGTTCCATTTGCAAGGAAAGAGGTACCTGTACTTTTCTTCCTTTTATTTCACAGCGTGCAGATTAACTCATCCCGTTTACAATGGTAACAAATGTGGATACACTGTGCGTTGGAGGCTGGAGGCTCAGCCAGCGCTGAAGTTCACAACCGGAGGTTCGGGGCCCTACGAGAGATGTCATGGCCGATGCAGAGTCTTGCCGAAATGATGATGGTTCACAAGCTGGAATGGAAAAGAAGGGTGTGGATGACCTTGGAACTGCTGCAACTATCCGTGGATGTAGCCAATCGGAGCTCTCATCTGTGGTTTGTTGGTGGTGAGATGCTACCAACAGCATGACTTCTTACTGGTACGACGAATACGAAAAGTTTCCTTTGCACTACATAGTAGATCGTCTTTGAAAGACGAAGTGAGGATACACCCTCACTGTTTTCGTTAGCCATCCCAGACTGCCGCTTCGCTTCATTCGAGAACCGGCATTCTGACCACAAGATGAAGCAAGCTGCATGGAAACAACCGAAACGCTTCCGTATGATAGGATAACCAAGCTCCGGTGGTTGTTAATTGGCTCTGTGAGGAACATCGTGGTGGTAATTATGGTACAATGCTCCTTGTAATTCATTCATACAAGGCAATCATCATTTTGCGAGAAGAGGCAGCGATGACATTTGGCTCTAAATCCACCCGCTGATGAGGGTAACAGGGATCAGGCCTTACGCACACAAATAGCAAGCGCAAGCGTGATTTATTGGCATAATTGACGCACGGTATGGTTACACCGCGGATTATTGTGCGCGACGTTCGTCGAGGCAGAGTCTACTCATATTCGTCACCACGCAGTACTTTCCTCCAGCAATGCCTCAGAAATCCGAAGACGGCAATTCTCTCTTTAACTTTTGATACGGTCATTTCCGGATAACGGAAAAAACCCGTCAAGTATACCACTACTGGCGGCTTGGGAACCCGTTGCCACTTGCGACGAGCGGGAGTGCGACTGCTTGTCCGTTGCGGCAACACGTGGAAAGCACGCTGCAGTGAAGAAACACATGAGAGCATCTTTCGTCTTGTTTGAAAGGAGACTGTGGACAAATGATATTCAGTGATAGCATATTCGAGAGGTCAATGTATACCCCATTTCCATCGGTTCGTACAAGGGGAATAAACTGCGCCGCGGAAACTGTTTTTGGCGCGTTCTGCGAACAAGTGGTTGTACAGGCTGTGGATAAACATCACCCTTCCAGAGTACTGGTAACGTTGCAGAGTATCGAGTGCTAAGGGACGGCCTGGAAAAAACCTTTGCTCTCGCTAGAAAAGACGTCGCCGAGGATGTCGGGCTCCCCAAGCGACAGAGGAGGGGGCACCTCTCGCTCTCGAGGGCAGAAGGCAGTAGCATGGGAGGATGCACAGTCTGATGCAAATAATGACAGTGTTGTATCTGAAAATGTAGAGGATCTCCAAGGAAGTGAATCGCCCGATAAGAAGAAAGAGAGTGAAAGCCCAAGCGACCGCTCTTCGTCGAAACGGTATTTTTCGCGCACTCCCACCCAAGGCGCAAGAGAAGGCAAGCAGAACGACTGGATGTTGGATGAAGACGCAGACGAAGGCAGTAGACAGAGCGAAGATGAGGACGTAGATGGTGGTGGGCGTGTTTCTCTCGCGACACCAAGTTTTTATTACGGGGGAACTGGTTCGACCCGGAACCCAGCGTCAAGTGGTTCCAGCATGAAGTTTCAGCCATCTCCAAGCAGGCGGCACGTTATACCCATGGCGGTATGTATGCGGGAAAATAGGGAGTGTGGCAATTCATTCTGTGTTTACGTTGTGTTGCTTGCTTCTAAGAGACTGCAGGACGCTGACAATCCCGAGAAATACGAAGGTTGGCCAAAGCAAGTGCACCCACCACGGGTATTGGATAGGCTGGGAACCTCGGTGACCATCAGAACAGCAGCCATTCCCAACGCTCTATATACTTTCCAGATTTCAAAGGGTGGTATTGTCAAAGGGAAATGGAAGGATGTACAAGAGGGGTCTTCTATCGAAAGAGAAGGTAAGAATTGCGTCCTGGCCAAAGTGCTTAAACTGCACAACATGGTTTCACCTGCTGCAGCCTTTACGTATCATAGCTTGGAGTATCAAACAAAGTACAAGTTTCGCGTCAAGATCGGTGACCAAACGGGGGTAAACCAAGAATTGATCAGTCCCTCATGCTCTGCTACCACCATTGATTCAACTTCGGAAGCCGCTGCGTTAAGAATGCGGTTTAGAAAATCAAGGGACCATTGGAAAGAAGAAAAAGAAGAGCTGCAGCAAGAAAATGAGCAGTTAGAACACGATTTGCTGACTTCGCAAAAGACAACTGCGACCCTCAACCGCACGATTGATGAGCTTGAGCAGGACAAGTCTGAGTTACATGAACAGTTGACAGAGAAAGAGCAGCAGCTAGAGGAGATACGGTCAGAAAAAAATGATGTGGAGCAGACCCTCAGCAGCAAAGAAGATGTGATAAAAAATTTGGAGTTGCAATTGGAAACTCAAACGTCATCCTACGAAAGTCGGGTAGAAGAAATATCTGCGTCAAAACAAGAACTGTCCTCCGAATACGACAAGTTAGCAGACACTGTCAAAGAAAAGGACGAGAAGACTCAGGAACAGGACGCAAGAATTAGTGACTTGGAGCAGGAGAAACAAAGGCTAACGGCCCAATGCGACGAGCAGAAAGCTGAAGTTGAGAAGCTCCGCCATGAGCTAGCAAATCAAAGCCGCGAAACGAATCAGCTACCAAGGTCTCTTCAATCAGCAAGTGGAGACTGGAATCTTGATCAAGGCTCTTGGAGTCCTTCTAGGGGAGACCTTTCCAACCAACAAATCGGGATCCCTCAATATCTGCAACGTGAAAATGAATTCCTGCGAAAAGAACTTCAAGATAAGGAGAAGAAGATGCAAGAGGCACTCACTGAAAGGACCTCAGCTTTACGCGATGCCGAAGCGCAGAAGAAGGAGCTCGAGTTTAAAGCAGAGCAAGTAAAAGATCTGCAGAAGGAAAAGCAGGAACTTTCTGCAAGGTGCCAACATCTGCAGGGTGAGGTTGATTCATATAGCGACACTCTGCGAAGGCGGGAACAGGACCTCCGAGAATTGGGTGGTGGTCGGAATTCACCCAATCCTGAACAATCGGATAACCATGACCAACAATGGGGAGCGTTCTCCAGGGTACAAACAGAGAAAGAACTCTCACGGCAGTGCAATCGACTGGAAGACAAGAATGAGGAGCTCCAATCGCAGGTGGCAGAGCTTCGCAAATCGAACAAGTCGTTGGAGAACGAGCTCGACAAGATTAAAGCAGAGAATGAGACACTAAAGAAGGACTACGATTCGAAGCGCAGAGAAATTGAACAGCAAAAGAAAGAGCTTGAAGAAGTGACAGCCAGACGAGACAAGTTGAGCAATAGATGTATCGAACTTGATGATACCTTGCGGAAACTACGAAGTGATTTGGAAGAGCGTAATGGATCCTTGAAGAGAACCATGTCAGATAGGGACCATGCGAATGAGCGTTCGAAGAGTTTGGAGGATAAGATCGACTTGTACAAGACGTATCTACAAGAAAAGGACGACAAGTACACTTCCCTTATCAAAGAGAAGGACGAAGAAATCCACAATTTGAAGACAGAGGTGAACGATCTTTCAAAGCAATTAAAGAAGAAGCGTAAAGCTCTGAGTGATGCTACTTCGGATAAGGAAGCGGCAGAGTACAAGCAACGCAAACTGCAGGAGGAACTAGAAAACATGTATGGAGATGTCGAGGAAACTGTTAGAAAATGGAGGTCAGCTGTGTCGGAGCGCGATGACACCCTTAGGCAGCAGCAAGAAGAAATCGAGAACTTACAGGAGCAGCTTCGGGGAAAGAGCACCAACCTAGTGCGTACAGTGAACACCAACCAGTCACTATCAAAGAAGTACCAAGAACTCGAAACTTCTATCCAGCGGTTAACAACTGAGGTAAAATCGAAGGAAAGTGGCGTGCAGAAACTCCAAGAAGAACGCGATGAAGCATACAGACAGTACAAGCAGATAGAGCATGAACTGAATCAAGTTTATGATTATCTTCGTCAACAAGATAGCCATGTGTCAAGGCTTCAATCGGAGCTAGAGGACTGGAGACAGCGCTGTCAGACCGCCGAGGCATCACTAGAACCGTTGCACAATGAAGTGCGCTCTAAGGACGCTGCGCTAGAACAGATACGGTCGGAAAATGAAGGACTGTGGCGCCAGAGTTATCGGCTGGAACAGGAGCTAGAAGGGCTGTCAGAATCCGATCAAGCGTACAGTCCAGTTGGTACGATGAAGGCGCAGAGCTTGCACGGGCAAGTTCAGCAGTTTGTTGCTGCAAAGAAGGATTTGGAAGAACAATACAAGCGCCAGTCTGAAAAAGTTTCCGAACTTGAGACAAGAGTACATGACTATGAGGAGAAGATACGGTACTTGGAGTCTGAAAAGAGCGAAGCTGAGTCTAAGATTCGCCTCGCCGAGGATGAAAAGGAGAAGTTTGAGGAACAACTGGACGAGCAGGTCAACCATTTGATGATGTCTGTTCAGACGCTCAGTAACTCTTACAAAGAAGAAGCTCCGACGGGCGCGAAACGCAACGACAAATTAAGTCACGTCGCTAAAATCTTGGAAGGAGTGAAGGCGGAGATGTACCACGTGAGGTACGAGAAGGATGTGCTCAGTGACAAGTGCCGCAGCCAAGAGGATGAACTGAAGCAGTTGAGGGGATACGACACTTCCCAAAATGATACCGTGTACGTATATGAAATGTTCTGTGCGTGTTAGTTGTTTTATTCACACCTAAACCTGTTTTGCACCGCAGCAATGAAAAGCAGCGTCTATCGGCTAAGGTATTCGACCAGTCCCGAGAGATTGATGATTTGAAACGTTCTAATGAAACACTGGAGAGGAAACTGCAGGCCTCTGGCGAAGACAAGAGGGAGGTTGAAAATGTGCTAGAAAGATTGCGGGAAACACTTAGACAAAAAGAAAGCGAAATCCGTGAACTGACTGGAGAAAAAGAGACGCTATCCAACGAGGCAACGAGGAAGGATAAGAAGATTGAATACCTGAAGGAACAGGGAGAAGAGGCGGAATCAGAACTGGAGCAAGTCTCCAAGGAAAAGAAGGAACTGAAAAAGCGGTGCGCGGACTTGGAGAACCAGGTGAGCGACCTTGAGTTTGAGCGAGAAGAGGATAAGAAAAAGCTGGACAGCATTTCAAAGAAGCATCAGAGTGCGAAGCAAGAAAAGGAGAACCTTGAACAGTTGCGCGATCAGGTTACTGATAAAGATGAAAAGATTAAAGACCTCCAGCAGGAGAAAGATCGGCTGTCGAAGAAAGTAGAACAATTACAGCAGCGAAACAAGGAAATTTCTGATGACCAGGAGAGGCTAAAAGACCAACTGTATTCTCGTCGGTCTGAAAGCAGCAGTGTTATGGAAGAAAAGGAGCAGGCACATTCTGAACTTTCTCAAGTGAAAACGAAGCTGTCGGAAACGGAGGCAGAGTTGGAGAGAACAAGAGCTAGTGTGAATTCGATGGAGCAGCAGCGAGATACCATGAGCCGGGAGCTGGCGACAATGGAGGAGAAACTTCGCGAGAACGAGAGAAAGGTTGAAGATACTGCAAATGACCGGTAGGTTCACATTTTCTCTTGTGTTAGTGCTGTAAACTGTCTCGACTCATAATCGCTACAAAGCAGTGACTATCTGCAGAGGCGCTGCCAGCGCGTAGAAGAGAATGTAAAGAAGCTAGAAAATGAACTCAGAACGAAAGACGAGGAATTAGACAAGGTTCAGTCGGATAAAGAAGCAACGCGGCGTGAATTGCGAGCTGAAGTCGATGAGCTCCAAAAAAGCCTCCATGAAGAACGCAAGAAGCTATCATCGGAAAAGTACTACATTTCTAGCACTTGCGACACTCAACAAGAACAGATTGACAAACTCGAGAAGCAGCTACAGAAGAAGGATGATGAGCTTCAGGCAGCACAAAATCGAATAGATGAATTGAATTCCCAGGCCGAACAAGACAAGCAAACAATAATGGAGCTGCAAGAGCATCAGACCGAGATGGATAGACTCCTGTCGGAGTCTCAGGCAGAGAAGGATGCGCTCCAGTCGGAGTATCGGGCTGAGAAGGATAGACTCCAATCGGAGAATCAGCAACTGCAAAGTGAGCTTAATGACAAAAAAGAAGAGCTCGAACACGTTCGCTCTTATGCCGGTAAAGCGGAGGAGCTGGAGAAAGAGAGGAAAGCAGCTGCTGAAGAACTGGAGCAGTTGAGGCAGGAGCGAAATAAATTACAGTCCGCGTATGATGATGTGACTCAAAAGCTCGAGGATAAGAACAATGAACTCTACACTCGTAAGTACCAACTGGAAGAGGAGGCAGAACAGGTGCTGAAGGATCGGGATAGACTACAACGGGAGAGAGACAGCCTGGAAAGAGTAAACGATGATATTACTCAAGAACTTACTCGCAAAAAGCAAGAACTTAACCAGCTTGAGGAGCAATCACAGGACCGAGGAACGAAGCTCGAAATTTTAGAGAAGGAGAAGGAAGAGTTATCTTCGGTCAAGGAACAGCTCGCAGAGGAAAGAGAGCGGCTCGCTACTGAGTGCGCTGAAAAACAAAGAAATATCGAGACTCTCGAAAACGAAGTAGCCGATAAAAGGCAGCTGTCGTCAACGCTAGCTGAAAAAGAGGAGCGCCTAAAGCAATTGACAGCGAATTCCAGCGAGCAGACGGAGAAGCTTGAGCGGCTGCAGCTAGAGCACGAACGGATCTGCGCAGAGAAAGAGGAGTATCAAAATTTGTGGTCAAAACTAAAACAGGAAAAACGAGAACTATTTCAGAACATAGAAACGAAGACTACATCCTTCGAGGAAATGGAAGAAAAGTGTGAGACGCTGGAACAAGAGAAGGATAAACTGCAACGCGAAATAAAGCGGAAAGACGAGAGGATTCAGAAACTGAACACAGAATTGGACGAGATGTCAAAGCGGTGTAGTCAGCACGAAGATACGATCGAGCAATTGAGAGTTGAGACTGAGAAAGAAGGGAAGGGGATGTCACGGCTTCAATCGAAGCTTTCACAGAAGGAAGCAGAGATAGAGCAGAAAGAAAGAGAGCTAAACAACTTGCATGAAGACTATGATGCGATCGTAAACCAGAAAGAGGAGTTGAGGTCGGAGAGTGAAAAGCAGAACAAGGAAATTTCCAGACTTCAGTCAAAATTGTCACAACATGAATCGGACATTGCACAAAGAGATAGTGAAATCGCAAAGTTAAGTGAACAGTATGATGCTATCGCAAGTCAGAAAGAGGAGTTGAGGTCGGAGAGTGAAAAGCAGAACAAGGAAATTTCCAGACTTCAGTCGAAATTGTCACAACATGAATCGGACATTGCACACAAAGAGAGTGAACTTACGAAGTTAAGTGAACAGTATAATGCTATCGCCAGTCAGAAAGAGGAGTTGAGGTCGGAAAGTGAAGAGCAGAACAAGGAGATTTCCAGACTTCAGTCGAGGTTGTCACAACATGAATCGGACATTGAGCAAAAAGATAGTGAATTTGCAAAGTTAAGTGAACAGTATGATGCTATCGCCAGCCAGAAAGAGGAGTTGAGGTTGGAAAGCGAAAAGCAGAGCAAGGAGATTTTCAGACTTCAGTCGAGGTTGTCACAACATGAATCGGACATTGAGCAAAAAGATAGTGAACTTGCAAAATTAAGAGAGCAGTATACCGGGTTAGAGCAAACTAACGCTAAGCAAAAAGAAGAAATCAGTCGACTTAAACAACAACTCAAACACCTACAGGATAAGGGCGATGAACTGGCCACACTAAGTTCGGAAAAGGAGGAACTCTCGGAGTCCGTGGAAAAGCAGAAGGATGAGATAAACCAGCTCCAGGACGAGATTGAAAAGCAAAAGCAGCAAATTGCTGAATTGCGCTCCCAACTTCGTGAACGAGAGAAAGAGATCGATGGAAAACGTGAAGAACTGAGCCAGTTGCAAAACGAGAAAGGTGATCTTGCTGCTCAATGTGAACAGCAGAGAGCTCGAATTGAGGAAATGGCGTTAGAAACTGAGCGTACTACGAAAGAAAAAGAAGAACATGAAGGACGATCAGCCAAACTATACGAGGAAGTATCCCGTGTGCAAGAAGATCTCCAAGCGAAGCAAGAAGAGTGCAAGGATTTTGAGCAGAAATACCAGAACCTGGAACACGAAAGAGAAAAACTGTATAACGAGATGGATGAAATCCAAGACAAGCTGAAGAACAAAATTTATGAATGCGAAAACCTCAGCGATCAATGTCATCAAACTGAGAAAGAACTTCGCAGAGTCCGCAAGGAGCTGAAGAGTAAAAACAGTTCCGAAAAGGAGCTCAACAAACTTAAGAAAGAAAAGGAATCGTTGGAGGAGCAAATTAAGGAGAAGGACGCACAGCTACAGAAAATTCAAGAGGAACGAGACTCTTTGAACGGCCAGCTGCGTATGTCGTCTTCTCGCTTGTCCGAGATCCAACAGGAGCTGGAAACAAAAAATAAAGAGTATGACGCCATGAAGCAAGAGAGGGACTCCCTTCAAAAGAAAGTTGAGATTCAAGAGTCAGAATACAATCAGATAGTCGAGTCAAAGAACTTGCTCCAGAAAGAAATTGATTCTATGAAATCGCAACATGAAGGTACGACAGACTAAAACACCGTTAGAATTCCGAGGGCGTTTCCACCGTGTCAATTTCAGCTGTGGGAACGACGTCGCAGATGAGCTGAGGGAAAAGCAGGACTCACTGGAAAGCCTATCCGAGGAGAAATCCAGCATGAAGGGCCAACTGGATGTGACGAGCAATGAGTTGAGCAGTGCCAAAGACCGGATCGAGTCGCTCACGAAGGACCTGGAGGAACTAAGAGCTGAAAGGAATAGGTTGACTGAGGTGGAAGAAAATACGCGCGCTGACCTGGAAGCAACGAGCGCTGAGCTAAGGGAGGTGCACCAAGCTAAGTCTTCGTTGAACGAGGAACTGATTCAGTTACGAACAAGGTATGAAGAGCTCCAGAAACAAGGGGAGGCTCAGCAGAAACAGCGGTCAGGTAAGTTCATTTTGGTATAACGTATGCAGGCTCTGACATTCTGGAATCCTTTTCTACCTTGCCTTACAGAAGAACTCAGACAGAAAGAAGAATACCTGAAAGAGCTAAAGAATAAACTTGAGACTATGCGATTGGCAAAAATTGACAGCGAAGAGCAGAAGAACATCATGGTTGAGCGCGTCCGAGATTATGAGGATATACAGGAGAAGCTTCGCTCTACTTCGTCAACCTTGGAAAACATTCGGAGCGAGAAGTCAGGTTTAAAGAGCGAGAAAGAACAGCTCAAAGAACGACTGGATACAGCCGAAAACCGTACCAATAAGTTACAGGACGAGAAGCAAGAACTGGAGGAGAAGAACAAGCGCCTGGAGAAAGAGTTGGGTGAGATGAAGAGTAACATGGAGGACGTGGAGTCAATGAAGAAAGAGTATTCGAACAGTATCTCCGAGAAGCAGCAGCAGATCGAGAAACTAACTGAAGAGAAAGAACAGATATCAGAACAGCTGTCAAATAGTAAACAGGAGAATAAGCAGCTGAAACAAAACATGGCTAACTATGTGAAATCAAATCGGGGAACGAAGAAACGATAATGATACCATGGTACCATGATAACTAGTAAACATTGTACCCTTGCATGTGTTGGCCTGAATATACACCACTATAATCGTACAAAACCATGGAAAATCCTACATCCAGGGGCTCTAATGAAAGACTCTTTGGCCAACAATTAAAATATCGCCCCCTGATTCGCTGGGCCTCCATGAGTCCGCAGCAAACACGCATTCCTCGTCGAGACTATCATGACATAAATTCCCGTTTGAAAGTAACCTGCCACTCAAAACCGCTACCAGGTAGACGACTCTGTTTTCTTCCATTTACCATAGAGTGTACCACTAGATAGATGGGTGGTTGATGCCCTTAGAAACCCGAAGTGAATTCCAGTGCCTCCCAAGTCACCACATTCACGATGAGTGGGAGTATCCGATCGTGACCCAAACAACTCGACAATGACGTCACAACTTCAATGACACCATTGTGTAGCGTTTTCAGCGCCACGTATGATGTATAGACGCTGTTGAAGGTCTCGTGTTGGAGGGTACGTCGAGAGACATCTGCACAAGGGGTAGTGATGGCGAATTGCTGGAACAAAATGGCACTTGTGACGCAAGTGCTGAAGGGTTCTCACAGCTGGAACCGTGCGCTGCTCTATAGGAATCCAGTTCCCATGCAGTCAACTAGGCCCAGGCAAAGTGTCCGAGAATTGCATAGTGTGTCTCCCATCAAGGGTCATCAAAGCGAACAGGTAGAGTTCATAAAAACTCGCTATGGAACTGAGTTGGAGCAAATCCGCCAAGTACGTCCCCCCATTGAAATCGAAACCAAATGATAATTTCATCTGAGCACGTTTACATGGGGATAACTTTTCCTTTCATCGCAGATGATGATGGAGAGTGATCGCTTGCTTGTGCTCACGGGGGCTGGAATTTCTACAGAGAGTGGGATACCGGATTATCGGTCGCCTGGAAGGGGCGAGTACCGCCCTTTGCAACATTGGGAGTTCATGCGGGATAGCTGGACCAGACGAAGGTATTGGGCTCGATCATCGATCGGGTACCGTCGGCTGTCAAGCGCGGTACCCAACTACATTCATGAGAGTCTCGCTGCGTGGGAAGGAGACGGCCTTATTCATCATGTCATCACTCAGAATGTGGACCGTCTCCATCAGAGAGCAGGGAATCGAGATGTACTGGAATTACATGGCACAGTGCACGAAGTGGAGTGCTTAGACTGCGGGTATACGGAGTCACGCGCAGAAACACAGACACGTATCGAAGAGTATAACAAGGAATGGCTCTTGTCGTACCAGGCAGCCACTTCGCATAGGCCTGATGGGGACGTCGAAATTCCCGACGACGCTTATCACTCATTTTCCCTGCCGTTCTGTCTGCACTGTGGAAGTGAAATGCTTAAACCTATGGTTGTGTTTCATGGCGGAAGCGTTCCCAAAAAAGTCACGGAAAGGGCTACCGAGTTGGTCGAAGAGGCTGACGGGATGCTGGTGTTGGGATCATCACTAACTGTATGGTCGGCGTTCAGGCTGGCACGAGCAGTCTCACAAGAATGCAAACCACTTGCTATTATAAACTACGGTCACACGCGAGCTGACTCGCTTGCTCCATCCCCCATTAAGGTAGAAGGAAGTTGCAGTGCGGCATTGTCTTACCTCAATGAGGGATCTCCTTCAGTGAGCATAGATATCAGGAAAGCGAGGGCTAGCGGGCAAGATTAACCATCATCATGCGGATACTACATTGACTATTGTATTGAGTTACACATATTCACTACGTTCCTGCCAAGGGTGTAGGTTCAGGAGAGCGGGAGCTATGGAGGAGAATTAACCATACTCACTGGAATTTTGGGTCTAGGAGTTACTGTATTGAATTACACACATTTGTGCGTGCTACCTCTCTGCCAAGAGCGATGACACTGTCTCAGCTATGGAGAGGATTTCAAACGGCGGGCGATTTTCTACCTCCCTTGCCGTGGTTGGAATGCTATCGGTAATCCAGAAATATTCAAATAAGTTCCCGCACTCTGATGGTAGAAACTTGCGCCAGCTTTGATTAGGGAAAACCCCGTGTGTGACGTAGGCACTTATCTTCGTGGCACCCCGGGTCGTCAAGGCGCGAGCACACTGAAGAAGCGTTCCTCCTGTTTGAATAAGATCGTCAACAATGACCACATGTTTACCTTTTGGATCACCTTCGTTGATCACGATATGACGGCTGTCATTTTCTCGCCTCTTCGCACATACTATAGTCGGGAACGCGGCATCGAAATGAGCATGGAACCGCTTGTATGCCCCTTCATCAGGGAACGCAACTGCAGTGGGTTCAAGTATGGTGCAGCTTTGTTGATGGGGCACACAGGACCAAACGCCTGAGGAAACAACTTACTTGCAATATTCTCAACATCCTCCAATTGAAGCAACCGATCTATGAGAAGATGAACACAACTCTTAGGACGCACTAGTATCGAATCGCTGAAGTAAAAGAGCTCTTGCAAGGCATGCACATCGAGCATTACAAGTTGCGGCGGCCCGGTTGCGGAGGGTGGTAACATGGAGAGCATCCGGGCCAACGTTTTCGCAGTAGCCACTTGCCCCACTTTATCAATCCTCTCCATCGTACCAGTGGGGAACCACGGTACTATTGCCGTGAAAGATAATGCTCCATACCTGCTTGACCAGAAATTGGGAGGCTTCAGTTCGCGGGAAACAACCAGAGTAGAGGGCCTTACCTAGGCAAAGTATACAGAATACTCAGCTGCTCAAACAAGTCCTCTTGTTTATGCAACGAAGCTAAGTAGGCGACCCTGTTGTATCTAACATCCTTTACGTTCTCTAGGAAGATATCTGGGAATCCATCGGCGAACTTTCCGAACTGGGTTTCATGGAGGATCACTGTGCCCTTACTAAGCGACGCCACACGCTTCGCTACCTCACGCATGTCTGTGGCATAATATAATATGGTCACATCGTTGAGTCTCTGGTCAAACATATTGTGTCTTCCCCCTGTGAATGACACTCCATACAGATAGTCACTGGACTTGTCTGTCTTCGACATATCCGAGCCGTTAGCGTTGTATGTCGGCTCATGATAGTTTTCTGACCCAAGGCTGGGCTTAAGGGAGACTTGCGAGGTATCAACATGTCGTTGGACCTGAGTTGTTATAGTAGCGCCAAAGGGCGCCAGGCCTTGAGTTTGCCGCGCAGTGGTATCCACTGATGCCTCCAAGTATGGAAGGTCAATGGCGGAAGAATGAGAAGGCATAGATACGGATCGAGTACCCTCAGAGGCATAAAACCTCCCATCCGTACTTGAACTTGTGGAAATTGGAGTATCCGTATCCGCCGACACCGGCACGTTGTGGTATGCTGCTGCTGCTCCGATGGCGCTCTTCGTTCGAGCAAGAGGACTGGGGGTATGGTCAGTATGTGCACGGCTTTGAACATACACATCTGGAGCAGTCCCCTCAGGGGATTGCTCCGTCCTATCCAAGACACGCACTGAAGACGGACCTGTACTTCTAGCGGAAGCCGCGGAAGTCCAAGGATGCGAAGTCGTTCCTCCCTCCTGTTTAACTTCTATTTGTACCGATGTTCCGATTAGACCTTCCGTGCTTGCCGGATCTGGCGAATCGTCATACCAGCTCGCGTTCCGCTGCGTTGAAGGCCCTCTGCAGCTCCTCGCAACTATTTGGCCTCTGTCAGAAGGTAGCAGTACCCGCTGAATTCTTGTACCGATCCCTGCTGCATCGCCCGCAAGTATGTTCTTCAGCACTGTTTTCAAGTCCTTGACGAAGCGTTCCTGCGCATCGCTGTTATACGCCAACAGGCTCGTGTCCTGCGCTGCCCAAGGAAGAAGTGGCTTCATCACGCTATCATGCTGCCCCGATAAGATAGCAGTCTGTTTCCATCAATTCGCAAGTTTTCAAAAAGGTCCATAGAATGAATGACTCGACCAACAACGTAAGACTTTACCTTGAGCATTCTATACGCAGGCCATGCTAACCCAATAGTGCTTCCACTTGTATCATGGGAGCCTCTGTGAGACGTTAGGCGCCGTAAAAGACCAAGCACGCGAAGTCTTTCACTTGCTGTCCAGGTATCCGTGCCGCTGCCGCCTGTTGTGTACCGTAGCTCCGGTATCGGGTTGCTTGACTCTGACGTACGGATGGTTGAAGGGAGGGTATGTTGTTCACTCGTCATTTTCTGCGCTTGAAAAACACCATATACAGGTGAACAGAGGTGATTTGAAGCCATTCTCCGGTCTAAGTACTTCAGAACACGCCAACCAACTTCAGTTCCAGCTCCAAATGGTATAGCGCTGACGACTCAACCTGAGCGTTCAGTGGCCTGAAAGATGCTCGCATTCACTCGGATAATGCACTTACTTGTACTGTGGTGCCACGTTCCGTGGCCTTGCACTCTGTATTACTCGCTCCGGATCAAATACGGCTTCGCCCCCGAGCGAACACAACCAGTGGTAGCGTAGAACAAACCAATTCGGATAGACTCGTTTGTGAACTTCCCAGAAGTCTTCTCTTCAGGAAACTGGCTGGATGCGGAAATTGAGCGGGTCATACCATACATGTATTGTACTCATATACGCATGATGATGGTTCCCATGTAATAAGGTGGCACAATCAAACTACTTCCAGTAGAGTAGCAGTAGTAGCGCATAGTCGAAACTCATTAAAGTAGTTCCATTAGTTCCAACTTGCCTAACACCACCTACCTACTAGGCTACTACACGGTACTGGGTGGCATCTTATCTTCAACGCTTTCAGCGCTGAGTCTTTCTCGGGAGCTATCTACACTATATTCACCTGAAAGCGCAGTAGTGTAAGTTTAAGCTCTTGACATACACGTACAGTGTAAACCGCGTTGCAGGAGTGCCTGGTGCTCTCATATCTCCAATAATCTCCGTCTCCGCAGAGAAGACGAAAACTCTTCCTGCGTTGCACCACTTTCATTCCGATGAAACCAATATGATATGAAAGATGGTCATGCATGAAGCCTGGTTGAGGGAGGCTTCGTATTGGCAGATACAACAGCTTCCCTCTCGTCGTCCCATCACCGACAATGACCCCCAATTCACTTCCGCATGAGCACTCCTGGCTGTGTACGGAAGGGTCTCCATAGAGCCTGTCTCAAGGGATTACACGTTGCATTACACATGGATATGAACGGTTGCGAGAAAGAAGGGGCGTCACCCACCACTTTCTACCACAACCGTGACACGCCGGTACTGACTGCGAGTACATCGGTGCGACCCAACTCGCTGGCTATCCACGGGACAACATGCGGTTGGTTGCAGTATTGCATTCAGATGTCGATATCCAATCCGGATTAATGCTTTAACAGAGGAACTTGTGGAGTAGTTATTTCCCATTTTCGCAGTACAAATATGTGCCTGTAGAGTGTTAGAAGGAGTTGCGGAGTGAGGTTGCGATTCTGTCTGGCGGTTTGGTTCCACGTCGGGTGCGCGCCATCCTCATTCCGGAATATTTGAGCGTGAACTGGGCGATACACACGTCCGAATCAGTTTGCACTGGACCGCGATACCGTAGCTTATTTCGATCATGGGCAATTCTGCGCAAGTGGCTCCTGAAAGTAAACCAGAAGCACCGGAGGACCGGAAGCGGACGAGGCGGTCCTCACTGGAGAGGATTCGGAGGCTCTCTGTGAGCTCGAAGAAGTTCATTCAAGACTTACAGCCTGGGAATGAAACATGGGGATGTTCGCAGTGGACAATTGTCCTACTGAAACTCGTTGGTATACTTGTGGTACCCTTGGGTTTAGTTTTTGCCGTTGCCTCAATTCCCTTGGAGCCTCCAGCCTCAGGATTTCAAGAAGTGGTGATCGGATGGTATGTGTCTTTCGAGAAATGCCCCTCTAAATTTTGCAAAAGCTTCACGGGCAATGTTGTCTGAATTAACTTGTCTGTTTTCTCGGCAATTTCTGCAGGTGGATGTACTATTTCATTTCCCTGACTGTGGTCTTCTGCTATGTTTATGTAGCTTGCTTGGCATACACTGGAGCCGATGACTCACCTTATTGGAGTAGTACTGTGCCACTAATATACGCAGCAGTTTCTTTGTTCATCGGAGATATTATACCGCGAATTTTCAAGGCGTTTCCGGTTCCCTTTTTAACAGGAGTACGTAGAACTGTTGTTGCTTCGTTCCTCAGTCACTGAAACCCTGACTACTTACAAGTTTCACAGCTTTCCGGGGCGACTGTTTTCTTAGTGATCGCAACGTTGCTGGCTGTGCGGTTTGCGAAACGAATAGAAGAGCGGCGTCAGCGAAAGAAGAAGAACAAACAAGCGTTTCTTAAACGCCTACCCCGGCGTTTCTCCACCTCTGGGAGGCGAATACAGCAGAGTGAAGGCAGCACGAAGCAACCGCAAGCTGTAGAGTGCATCAAACAAATGGTAGATCGCATTCATCACAACAATGATTCGAAATGGTCAGGGCGGTTTGGCCGCCGCGGCTCCCTCGGTACATGGCAAATGATTCTTTCGGAAGCAAGCGAAGAAACCCGAAGCCGTTCCTCTTCTTGGTCCGCAGGTTTTACCTTACAACCTGAATCTTCTGACTATCTCCCAGTCCTTCCTGCAGAATCCAGTAATGCTTATGAAAAGATCGTTCGAGAGTATCATGATGCTCAAGAAATGGCTCCTCATCCCCATTCAGCCAGGATCTTTTGTTTCAGAAACTTCGTAACACGAATAGGCTGTCTTCTAGCATTTAACAGAATCTCCTACCACAGATATAGTATCTATCGACCTCTGAATTCTAACGAAGGTGCCCTACCTTTCTTGTCTGTGAGTTGGACAACTTTTGTTAGCCGCCTAACGAAGTCCCTAACCAACAAGGAGGATAGCTCAATATTGGATGGTGATACATGCTTTAGAGCACCTCATAAAAACACTGGTTTAGGCTCAAAGTCACAAACGGATGCGAAACCGTTTTCCTGTAGGTCTGCTTGGGAGCAAACTACTCCGGGATCCAAATGTAGTACTCCAACTGAAACTCCAAGCACTCCGGTGACGGCAAATCGCTCAGAAACAAAATCTATTTCCTCTACCGCAGGAACCAATGACAATAGTTCCTTCAAAGGAAACCGAATACAGGTCGCCACTATTCACGCTTCGAACACGCCGAACTCGGTCGGACGGTCCGACTCGGTCCCTAAGATTCTTCCGCCGAAACAGTTTGTTGAGACGGTAACTCAGAGTGAATCTTCTTGGGTTGAAAAAGACTCGCAGGAGATTCCGAAAGAACAAAAGTCCACGTTTACAACGAAAAAGGGTGGTGCACACAGTCTGACTAGGGGTTACAGCAACGAAAGTTCGGATAGGGACCTATCAATTTTGCAGGCTGGATCAAGCCGCAGGAGAAAGGGGTTAATTCGACGTAGAGTTATTGTTGTCGTAGGAATTACGCTCACAGGCGGCGCCTTCTACCTGCTTTGTATGGGCTTCGTCATTGCATTCGTAACACTGGCAGAAGGGAGTGCAGTTGCGCAGTTTGGATTTGGCGTCGTCTTTGAACTACTGAGTCTCGTTGCAGCTCACCTTTCCACTAGGTCGCTCTACCGATACGCTTATGGACCTTCAGGAAATCGTGATGACGCTGTGAACTTTTTCACTCGCCCTTTTGTTGGATTCTATATTCAATTTTTGGGGGATCACTTCGTCGCTGCGATAAGCCCAGAGGTAGCTGCAATATGGGTGTTCGTGGGCATCCTCATATTACAGATTTTGGTCTTATTATATACGAACGCACTCTGGGCCTTTGACATAACGCAGCACCTTGCTTCGGAAACTCCCGCACACACGAGAAAAATGCTCTCGAGACGCTACTTAACGAGGAGGCGGAGCTCAGTCGGCACGGAGGTCAGTGAACATCAATCCAAATGTCAATCCACAGCTGATGATCTTTCCGTGTCCATGTCGAAGGACAAAGAAAATTCGGCTGTGCAGAAATTTGATAACAGCACACCGGATGGTGAGGAGTCAAGTAGCCCCATTTTAAGAGCAATTTCGCAACATGAAGATGACGAACGGTGTAACGGTACGGGTAGACGAACTGGTAAGAGACGTCGACGCAGACATTCGTCTGTTATCTATACACAGAGTGACCCGTTTCTTGACCAAGATACTGAGATGGAACCTTACTCTACCTCCTATTCAGGACTGGCAGGTCTACAAAAACGAGACAGCCAGCCGCTGTGGTTAATTTTACGCTGTCAGGAACTATTCATGGAAGCATTTTCGAGAACATGTGCAGACCTGAGCTTCGTCATCTCCTTAACATACTACAGGTTCTACTCCCCAAACAAACAGTATTGGCCGTATGTTTCCCTCGACAACGATTCGTATGTGCAGGGAACTGTCCTCAGTATTATAGGGGCTTGTGTCATGATGATGACGTTTGGCCTACTGTGTTGTTGGATTTATGCAAAACACCAAGTCAATCCTGTTCGAGCGGGAACGGATCTTCTATTTCATACGCGCTATGCTGTCGCAGTGATGCTGCTGATATTAGTCGTACTGACGTTGATAAACAGCTTCTTGATAGAGCATATGAACGCCCATCATTTTGCAGTCAATGCTTAAGCCGGTCCACCAGTGCGCTGGGTCCCGTAATAGATTGCACTGGCTACTGAACCAGAACCATTATGTTCCTTTTTCAGGGGAATAAGGGTTTCGACGCAACTACATATGATTCACAGACTTACTTAGTGACCAAGGTTACGGCAACGTACTACATTGAACTTGAATACACTCCAGCAACTTCGTATAGAAGGGCCTAGTAGGTGTTTGTCTCTTTGAATGCATGTGCTCATTTATCTCAAAAGTACTTCTAAGACTTAATGTATACATTGCTACGTTGGTATGAGCAAGCGTGACATTCTCGGGGACGTACTTGCTTCGCCCGGCGAAGCATTCCCCCTGTATCCAGACGATGAATTAGGAAGAACCGGACCTGTTGGCGAAGAGCTAAACGAGTATCCTAGCAAACCTCCGTCCGCTAAAGATGAGCAAACGTTGTTCTCTCTTTGGATTGACGCATCGCAGAAAAAGAGCTTGCAAGGGTTGAGAGGAAGTTCTAGTGATGCCGATGCCGACGTAGCCGAAATGAAGTGCTTGCGTGGTGTTAACGAATGGTGTAAAGTCGGATGGCAGTATGATCCATCCTTTCGTCGTTTTACTCCATATCTAAGAGGCCTCGATCCTGAACCAGCGTACACATTCTTCCTCTATAGGCCTACCTCACTAGACGATGTGCGCTCAGCGTCAGTATCCACGGAGGCTTTACCGAATACCGACGAAACCACGATTGAGCAGCACCCAGGGGCTTTGAAACGTTCATACAAACTACAGGTCCTATCTCCAGTGACTAAGCGGAATCATATTACTGTCCAATATCTGGAACGCTTTCTCTTGAGACGCTTCCCCGGCCGGATCCCCAAAAAGCTAGCCTATGTGTCAGTCGGAAGACAACACGTGGAGCCTGCGATTTCAGTATCTTCCGAATTCAATAGCTTTTCAAGCAACACTATTGCGGACGGCAACTCAGAAGTAAGAACTTACTCGGTAGAAAGGAAGCAATTGAGCAATTCGAACAGGGAAGTGACGGTTCCTCACGACGTCGGACATCGGAATTCCCGCTTCCCGTGCGGTATGCCAGGGGAATTAAACAACGCAGTTCATGAAGCGCTCTACAGTCATAACCATTGCCCCGAGTTAATCATTCTGGATTTTCGAGAACAAGTTCAAAACGTATCTCTTGACCCATTTATCCCCTCTTATCCAGTACTATTGGAGCAAAATTTATGGGTACTGACGCCGCTTCAGTGGAAGCAAATGAACGGAGTCAACCCATTTGCTGAAAATTTAGACCAAACTATAATTGACCGAATAGCAGCAACTGTGGGTGCCATCTTAGTAAGTAGTGACTACACTGGTAGTGTGCCCGATTGTCCCGAAATGTGCAAAAACTGCCATTTAAGTGGTCAGAACTCCTGTTTCAAGAAAGAGGATCTTGAACGCGACGGGCGTTTCCAGAAGGTACGACCACAATGGGCACGTTTCGGTACACCTTTCAGTCACGGGTGGTTGAGCTGTGATACTCGAGCAGCCCTTATTGCCGCGATGAAAATGTTCTCGCCTACCACAGTGCTAGAACTGGGTACATGGTACGGCCTTTCTACGAGGGTGATTGCGCAACACCTTAATTATCAGACAAACGAAGCACTGCGCATCATTACCGCTGACCGATTTAAGAATAATGCCGTGTACGAACGCCGTTTGCGACGTATACAACCGATTGATAAGATGTTTCTTAACCATCCGAGAATGGAGACTGTCCACAAAAACTGCGAAGGCTTTGCTTCTCAGCTGCGTGACCACCATGACAATAGTGGGATTTTCACAATGCAAATAGACTGTCACGATGCTTCAGGCGTTTTAAAGAGTCTGAATTGCATTCCGAACTTAGTCTTTGTCGATTGCGAGAAAAAGACGGACCGATTAGTGTCACTGCTGAATAGACTTCGTGCAGATTTTCCCGCGGCCGTTATTGTTGGTGATGATTATGTATTCGAGCCTGTTAAGAAAGCACTTAAGATGATGGATCTTCCACCGGATCAACACTTTACTTTGCAGGAAGCATACATCATTCTCCCCCACAGAAATGTTCACACGAGACGGGCTTTGGAAACTGCAATTCAGACTGAGATATCTCTAATTCGAGATGGCCACGTACACAGCCCAAGGTGGGAGTTATGCAAGTCAAGATCAACTGGGAAAATGTACTGGACAAACATGAAAGTTTCTCAATGGGAACCTCCTTTAGATGACAGTACCATATGTTTCTCAATCGAAAGATCAGACGGTATTGGTTTCTGTCCCGCCGAAATTTTTCCGCTAAAGAAACTATCCACCGAGGAAGCGATTGAAGCTTGGAATAAGCACGGCAAAGCGCTCGGATTATTGGCATTCACAAGTAGTAATGGTTCAAAGGAGGAACTGACGAATTTCATCTCAAAGCAGTTAAAGGGGAAGAAGGAGCTCATCACTTTTTGGAGGAAGGATGTTGGTGGATTCGTGATGCCTCCGACTCCACGGCACGAAGATATATGCGAAATCTTGAAACTCATTTCGCCTGAGCCTACTAAACACTTGAACTCGCAGAGAGACTTTGTTGGAGCTCTCACACGCGCCCAAAAACTGGGTATCGATCCTTTGCACACTCCAATACTCGGTTGCCAGACAGGTCGTCTCTTGCATCAAATATGTCGTTCTCGTGATTTACGAGAACTAGAGAAAACTGGAACTACCTTTTCGGAGAGTCTGATTCATGGCAGGCTCCTTTACACAGCGAATCCACACTTACCCCATCTGATTTGATGAGATTTGAGCCTAAGTTTCTCTGATAGTTAGCAATTTTAATACTCATGCTTGCATTTACAATTCTATAACCAGTAGAACGGACCACGGTTGCGGACTGGGAACTCAGCTCTGAGGGTAGCGGTACAACTGTAGATCCCCAATCGGCTACAAAAGTTGTAACTATTCGAATAAATGCTATTCTCCGCCTAATGAGAATTACGTGCAACGAACCTAGCCTAGAAATTCTAGAATTTTCCCTGCTTTGAATATCGCTGGCCAACTTCAACTTAAGCATCTGAAGAAATTTTCTGTCTTGTTTTCCCACCCATATATATATAGTGTATTGCCAGGTTCGCATTGGAAGAGAAGGAGGAAATGCGTATTTGATTTGTCCCGCATCAGGTATTGTCGAGCAGTCAAATGGCAAGCAGCAGCTCGGAGAGCGACGCCACTGCTGCGGGTACCTCGGCTGTGGTTGCTCCTCCTCCTCGCCATAGTTCATACCAGAGCGCTCAGGCGGACGTAAATGGAGGTTCCGTACAAAGGAACGAACCAGATGCAATTAGTGACAAGTCTCAAAGACAACCGGGAGTGGCCTCCGGAACATCTCTAGCGCAGCCGGCAGATAACGATGCTGGGGAAGCGCAGAAGCTGCAAAAGAAGCCTCTACCACCTACGAGGAGAAAGAAATCGACGAACAAACGGAGCGAAACTAACCCCAAAGATGACTGCAGTGTAGAGGCACGACGCTTGTTTCTCTTGTCAAAGGTGAGAAGGCGTCCATGAAAAAACACTTTAACAGGTGGCACGGCACTTATAGCATTTTCTTTAATTTTGCGCTGCAGGTGTTTATTCAGTCTGTTTCGACAGATGGGACCATACGACCGGAGGCGTTCGGAGAGATGAATATAATAAAAACTCCCGACGAACAGGGTAAACCGCTGGTTTTTTTGATGATTGAAGACTTCAGCTACCCTCTAGTTGGCCAGCCTATAATGAACTGCGGGGTCGAAGAGGATGGCCATCGTACCTATATAATGCCTGCGGATCATCAACATAGTTTTACGATGCAGCTTAATGAAAAGACTTCTTCTATCAAAATTAAGCAACTGGAGTTTTTCCTCAGAGCGTATGCCACTCTCCGTGATCGGGAAGAGGGGCCAATTGAAGTTCCTCCCGAGGTAGCAGAAGAAGCTAGGTCTATCGAGAGTGGTTCCACGGAGTCCGCAGCTACCAGTGAAGCAGATCCCACTCATTGGACGGACTACGTGGTTTCTGCCTTATCTTCAGCCAGTAGAGTGACTGCTACCGGGATCGTAAGTGGCGCGGACTACACGGCAAGAGCCATCTCTTGGTAAGTGCTAATAGTATCCCCGAAACTTGAATTGACAAAATGTTGCAATTATTTCAATGTTCAGGGCGGGCGACGTTTTGAAACGTCGAACGAACCGGTGCGATAGCGACCTTGAGATCTCGGAATCTGCCAAGAATCACTTGACCACAGCCAGGGCGGTAACTTCTTCGGCAGTGGCTGTTAGTTCGGGCCTTGTACATGGAGTAACATACGTTTCAAGTGTGCTTGGAAAGCAGCTTAGTGGCGCTGTCGCACAAACGGAGTACGGCAAGCAACTCTCTTCTGCCAGTAAGTCATTGTTTTGTATCAGATCATACGTAGTACTTGTGCATGTGTACTTCCAAATATGTGAGCCCGCAGCATCTTCGGCTACCGGTAGGAATTTCAGGAAAATTGGCGCAGCTAGTCTTGTAGCCTTCTCAGAACTGTGGGATGCAATGGAAGTGGGGGCCAAACGAGTGGGCTCTTCAACAGCATCCGCAACTACTGATTATGTACAGCACAGGTACGGCTCTGCCTACGCCGCTGCAGCGAATGAAGGACTAACCGCAGCAGGAAACAGTGCGCTAGCAATGTATCATCTTAAAGGGGTCGGATGGTCCGCACTGGCAAGGTACACTGTACGAGACACGGCGGTAAACACTTTGGGAATTGGCCCAGAAGAGAATGCCGCTTCAGTGGCAGACACGGAGTCACGCAGTGTTACGAGCGCCAGCGAGGTGGACGATGGGAGCTCACGGGGCATACTGGACAGTGCGCGATCAAGTATAGGATCGAGCATTCTATCGTGGTGGGGACCGACCACTGACTCTTCCACGGCGACGTCTCAGCAACCTGAAACTGGTATTACTACACAGAGTACATAGAAGATAGAAGGTGCGACTTCTGACGCCTCTGGATGGAAGTTTATTGAGCAATAGTAAACATGATTACGCCTGCCAAGTGGCGTGGAAGGTACCATCTTTGTCAGTACGCTCGAACGTATGCGCGCCAAAGAAGTCTCGCTGAGCCTGAATCAAGTTAGACGGTAACCGACCTAATCGGTAAGAGTCAAAGTAATTCAGTGCAGCGGAGAACGCTGGAGCTGGGATACCGGCTGCCACAGCTAGAGATACGATGCGCCTCCAAGCAGTCTGTCGCTTGTTGAGTTCCTCGGCAAAATTAGGGTCAACCAAAAGATTTTCAAGAGTATGGTTCCGTTCGTAAGCTGAGGAAATATTGTTGAGGAGCCTTGCGCGAATAATACATCCTCCCCTCCATATTTTGGCACATTCCCCTAAATTTACATTCCATTTCTCTTCCTTGGAACCAGCCCTGCAGCGAACCCGCCTCCCTAAGACAAATACAGCGTTTACAGAGCAGATATTCGTTTACGTACTTAATGATATTCATCCCTTGGGCATAGCAACATATCTTTGCAGCATACAAGGCATCCTTCAAGTCATTGACTAGTTGTTCCTTGTTCACATTGGGGAGATCGACTGGACCGTTCAGAACTTTGGATGCAGCCTTTCGCTCGTCCTTGTTTGCCGACATGTATCGCGCGTCTAATGCCGCCGCGATAACGGGTGCAGGGACTGCCCGGCCCGCAGCCTCTCTAACCGTCCATGTTCCTGTGCCTTTCATCCCAGTCTTATCTAAGATTTTGTCCACCAGGTACCCCTCTCCAGTCTGTGCGCTACCAGAGGTCAAGGTCTAGGACTGAGCAAATTAAAGTCGTTCGTTCAGTGCAGCGTACCTCATCATCCTTCTTTGCAAAGATTTTACCAGTAATTTCTATCAAGAAACTCTCTAACTCGGTTGTATTGTAGTTGCCGAAGACTTTGCTCAGTTCCTCGTTTGACATACCTCCCACCTGAGCGTGGAAAATGTTCAAATGAATCAGTCAAGACTATACTACTTAATAAACACATAACACTTACCTTTTTCAAAATGTCATACGCTTCCGCAATTAATTGCATATCCGCATACTCGATTCCATTGTGAACCATCTTTACGTAGTTTCCCGAGCCCACGTCTCCAAGGTGTGTAACACAGGGTGTTCCGTCATCAGCTCTTGCCGCAATTTTCGTTAAGATGGGAGATATTTCATCGTACGCTTCTTTTCGGCAGCCTGGCATCAGCGAGGGTCCATTGCGAGCACCCTCCTCACCTCCGGAGACCCCCATTCCAACAAACAGAATATCTGTACACCACCAGGCAAGGAATGACTGGAGGGAAGGTAATCAACTGTCATATCTGTTGCACTTACTCTTTTCCAACAATTCATCACCTCGTCGGACACTCTCTGGATACCATTCGTTTCCTCCATCAATAACGATATCCCCCTTCTGTCATCAGGAGACGAGTATGTTAGATGAATAAAGCTCGAAGGCGAGAGAACCCAACCCACCTCTAAGTAGGGTAAGAACGACTGAATAGTGTCATCGACGGGCTTGCCCGCTTTGACTAGAACAATGATCTTCCGCGGCTTCGCCAAAGACTGGATGAATTCTTCCACCTGGAAATCGCCGTAAAGTCACCATACCGAATGTGGGACGCAGATGCCTCCATCGTGTCTTCCGTACCTCTTTGAATCCTTGCACGGGAAGATTTCCTTCCTTGTTCGCACGTTCCACGCATTCATCGACCTGCATAGTTCGTAGCGAATATGGATAATCTCGGCTGAGCCAGTTTAGTTCTGTAGCGAATTCCCTACCTTGGCTGGCGATCGATTGCACACAGCGATCGGCCCAAAGTGTTGCGCAATATTCAGTGCCAGATTCTGGCCCATCGTGGCCAAACCAAAGAGACCGACTTGTGGTACAGGAGCGCTATCATCAGCCATCTTTTTCTGGAGGTAAGTTTCAATACAGCCACTTTAGAAGTAGATAGCAAGCGACACACACACACACAAAACACTCTTCCCAGTCAATCAAGAGACGAACGCAAACTTCGATTGATTGAAACTGAACAACCCCAATCTGTGGAATACTCTACACTAAGGCTAGCTAGGACTGCTCCTGCTGTGGATTCTGCAAGATCCAGCGATCCGACACAACAATCTTTTCGCTCCATCTCGATTGAGCGTGTATACTACGCTAAAAAGCTAGTGTAAGTGCATGTGTTGGTGAGTATGTAGCTCTCTCAGTTCGAAACTCTTCCTCGGCTTTGCGATAGACAATGGAGCCAGCTGTAGGAGGCACAGTGGCATTTGTAGCGCTGTTCACAGGGTATACAAGTCTGTCCTATACGCTATGGAAGGCGTATTTCGAGCCTAGTATACGCCACAAATCGAAAGGAAGCAAAGACACAAGTATTAAGCAGTGGAAGAACCAGCCGAACGACCATAGTGCCCTGAAAGAGCCGGATGAAGATATAATACCGGTGATTGCATTGGCCAAGGAATTGCTTCGAGGAGACACTGGCCATCATAAGAGCGACAGACATCCAAAACATAATTTGTTTGCGACGATAAACTTGTTTATGTCGTGCTGCTTTGCTGGGGTGACAGTATACTGCATATTGGCCGAGAAGAGCCGGGTTTACTTTGAGCTGGATTCCCACCAGAGTCTGATGTATAATGTTTTGTGGATTCTTGGTTTGACTATCTTTACTGTTATTCACGGTATGTAGGAGATTAACAGGGTTTCGATGTTTTTACCAGTTCTAATTCGTATGCTGAATTGGATGCAGAGAGTGTCGTTGAATACTATTGGCATGTAATGATGCACACGCGACCCTGTTACCGACGCTTCCACAAATTTCACCATTATTATACCTCGCCAGCTCCATTTGATGATCTCTTTATTCACCCGTTGGAAAGCTTTGGCTACCAGTGCATTCTATGGAGCCCGCCATTTTTGTATAGTCAACATTACTCGGTGTTCGTTCTGTACATGGCGATTATGGGGGTGACAGGTAATAACCATAGAGTGACGGCTTGCCAGCCCTCTCTGACTGTTTGACAAGAAGTTTACATCTATCTGCGCAGGTATTCTTGATCACTGTGGAATTCATTTCGAAATCCCGAACATTTATAATACAAAGGATCATGATATTCACCACGAATACTTCAATGTGAGTGCTGTGATGGCGTCTGCTCAGACGTTTATGTATCTCTCATGGCGTGATCGTTAGTTATGACAGGTTAACTTTGGATTCCCCACAATATATTTGGATGTCATCCATGGCACGTATCTAGGACACTATTGCGGTCGGGACTTTGTGCCAAAGTACAAGCGGATGCGTGAGAAAGACACATGACGTTCAATAATTTCTAAATAAGCAACTACACCTTCTCTCTCGGAAGCCTATCAGGCCTCGGGGGATAAAACACGAACAGCCGCTGCTTTTCCAGCGCTTCTAAAGTATTTCAGGCTGTTTAGAATTGGCTTGGTCCCCAGCAAAACGTTGTTCACCGTTTCGTCCACGTGACGCGTTTTAGTTTGTTTAGAACAAGCTGTAACTCTCATCTTCTCGGGAACCAAGTTGATTTCACCGCGACGACTCTTCCACCACCAGTTGGAGCTTTTAGTGGCGAATGCATTAAGTATGATGATGATGGTGTATGTTGGCGCTGAGGAGATACGGGGCTACGGATGTTTTGTGGTATCACCCTAGGCGTCAAAGTTGTTGTAGTAATGGAAGCCGATGACGGATACAGCTGAGAACGCTTTGTGCGCTCCGGAGCCGATTGCAATTTTTCCCCTTGCCGCCGCGGGGCACTCTGACTGAGAGAATCTCTTGACTGGTGAAAGCATTTACTTGACCCGTCTAATGAAAATGGTTTTGACCCTGGAAATACTTTATCTTTGGTGAAACTGGAGTACAAAGGCTTCGTGTAGGCGACTGTTTGAAACCAATAGATGCTGTTGTCCCCGCTGACTCCTTGCTCTTTATTCCTCCGGGCGATGTGATATACTTCGGAGTCTCTCAGCCTTGTTGTGTAGGGGCGTTTCACAGGTCGCGAATGCATATTTTTTTCATCCCACATGTCCGATTGCCCTGGAGGTTTCGCCAAATCGTACTTCTTTCTACGCAGTGCTTTCACCTGCCGCTCTGAAGATTGAAAACTGTTATCATAGACAGGATCATGCTGCGGTGAACTGTCACTGGCTTCTTCAAACCATAGTCGTTTCTCTTTCTCGAAGCGATCTTTAAAGGAGGGTATAGATGAAGAGTGTATTCCATTAAATGGGTGGTCCATAAGACGTGCTGTGGCCTCACGTTTACGTTGCTCCTGTCTCTTGTTGTATAGTTCAGATGCTGTTCTGCAACGAGGCACGTCGGCATATCCTGCAGGTTTCTTCGGCATGGAAGGCTCCGAACTGTCAGAAACCACACTTTTACTCTCGTGCAAACTAGCATCAATGTAACTCCAGTTCAGTATGTTTTTTACTGCCATTGTAGATGACTCGAATTTCTGAGGCGCCATTTTCCTCTCATGGCATGGGTCAAACGTATAGGAATCTCCCGTAATGGGATTTCTTACTGTGTTGGGTCGCTTACTCATCTTGCTTGTCAGTTTCTGAAGGTGGATTTCTGGAGGCACCAGTTGTAAGAGAAAAGGTCACTGGTTACGTTGAGCACCAAGCAAAGAACCAATGTGAACCGTATGCCAAACGCCGAGTTGCCAACACCCTGCTGCTCGACACCCCATGTTCCTCCCCTCCAGTATCGCGCACAAAACAGACACTTTCCACCTCTGCTATGAGTGCATCAATTCTATGGAACAAACTTGTTGAATCGGAAAGGACATTTTGACTTTGCATCAAGCTTCATCATTGTATCGTACTTCCAGCCCGGGGCAATCCGGGCTGGCAGCCCGGATCTATTCGTTGAAGTGGAAGTAATGCGCAATATCAGGCCTCTGTATGGATGATACCCAAAGACAGTAAGGCTCATTGTTTTGTTCTCTCTAGGGGAAAGAGGGTATTCTTTGATTGTGTCTTTTCTCTCTGTCTGTCTGTGGCAGAAGACAACAGCGGTCCCCTTCACAAGCTTGTGGAGCTGGAACGGCAGCATCTTCTGCCTATTGACCCCTACACAGTGCCCGTGATTGGGTGAGTGGGCACATAGCAAGAGGTTTAATCTTGCTTATCGTCGTGTTGGCACGAGCGCCGTCCCGTGGAACACAAAGAAAGAGGAAAAGAAAAATGAGCCATTCGCGAAAAAACTCAGCGACCGTTAGGTCCTACGTAAGTGTCTTCAGCCTTATTAGCGTTATTGTGGGCGTAGTTTTGTGTATTTCTCTTCTTTATCTATTATTGAGTACTTTGACTATAGCTTCGTGGGTTGACTGACGGACGTGAACGTTTGTGTCCTGCAGACTGGGAGAACCCATCTTGGCGCCGGCGAAGGAAAGCACGATCATGCTCGGAATAATGGACTAGAGATCGCGTCTCTTAGAGGCGCTCTCGGAACCGGGGGAGGAACAGAGCATAAACGCGATATTTTCCGCTTTGATAGTCACGAACTGGACCATTTCGATCTGCAACCTTCCGTTCCCAAGCGATCACTGCATTCGAAACGCCAACGTACTACTGGCAAGACGACAGCTCGAGACACCGCTAGTCCTCGCAGCCACTACCCGGAAGATAAAAGCTCCATGATGAGTGAAAATGACAGTCCTCCGAGAGTACAACTGCCATCTGCGACCAATCAGCGCTTTGCTACTGCTCAAGGATTTCAATCTGGCAAGCAAGCCTTGGAAACGAAAAGCTCCGCTGCGAGACCACCAGAAGCACAGAACATCTCTACGCTTACCTATTCTGATATTGTTTCGCAATTGCGAACAGGGGAGGATGCAATTGCATTTTTCGTTCGACATGGAAACAACTGTCCCGTAAAGTTCGTGCACCTAAATTACGCTGATACGCGGCGTTTCCAGCCATACTCTCTGGTCGTAGTGGATGAGAGTGACGTGAACCCGGAACATTTCACGATGTCAAGTAAAGGGGTTGTGCATGTTTGTCCAGGAGAGCCTAGCGAGTTTCTTACACTGTCAGAGTGGATGAGGTTTAGTTCTATATTTTCGGTCATCAGTAGCATCCCTTTCTTTCGCACATTCCTGGTTAGGAAAACGTTTGACTTTTGGACAGCTTACGCTCGGCATAGTCGATTTAAGAGGAGGCGTGCAAAGATTGGAAAAAATCTGTTCCATGTGGCGCCGGCTTTCCGTAAAAGCATGCGAAAGATCTGCTCAATTACTGCTGATATGAAGGTAAGACATGAATAGTTTCCCCTTTCCTAGACTTCGCTCCGCGTCCACCGGAACTTGTTTTCGTATACATTGCAGAACAATATTCGCCTATTGGATACTAATAACTGGAGATACACCGTCGAAGAGTTCCTGGAAGCTCAGGAAGCTACTCAGAACACTGCAGCGGGACAATTAGAAGCGTCTTTGGCAAAAATACAGGACGCTGTTCGCGTAGTGTGCGAAGATGTGACGAAGCGAGCACACGATAACGAAGATGACGAAGGAACAGATAACGCTGCCTATGCCGTGAACAGCAAGACGAAGAGCATGCAAGAAGTAAAGAGAGAGAAAATGGAGAAACTACAGGCTCTGCGTCAAGCTTCGTTTGAAGAGCAGCTACTTGGACACTTTATCCGCACTGTTGACTACATTTGTGTTGAGACGCTAATGCTGATGGTCATCAACGAGTTTGAGAGCTTGTACCAGGATGGTCTCCATTACAAGAGTGACGACGCGAGAAAGAAGACAGGATGTTTCCATACCTGCATCAAGTTTGATGATTCCGGCACGGCCTTCGAACCACCTCGGGAAGAGTTTTCGAGCATGATGCAGACAATTGTGAACGAAACTTTCCGCATATGCTGCAATACTCCCAGGATCCTGCATGCGCAACAATTTAAACCCTTCGCTGTACAACTGTTACGTCAAGGAGACAGCTCCGCCAGGCACCAAAAACTCGGTGCTCCTGGTGTTGATCAGTTACTTAGAGAAAGCAACCACTTCCAGACTGCTCTTGACAACATTGAGGAGAAATTTTGGTCGGACTTCCATGCCGCACAAGAACATGCATCTCTGGAGAGTTTCCAAGCAGTTCGACCTGTATGGGAATTTAAGCAGTATGGAGATCCCCATTACTTTGAAAAGCTGGCTAAACAGACGCAAGAAGCTGAAGAACGTCTGCAAGGAGAGGATGAGGAGCATGAGTCTTCGGAAAACAGTGGTTTGGAAATTCTTGCTGCTGAAATGTCGAAAATACGCACCTGGGATAACGCTGTATCCGATATAAGATCGCAAGCTGTGTGCGGGTGTCTTTTCGTTGATGGTAGGCCGCTTCAATTGGAGCTTGAACCAGTTGTTTCCGAAGCGTGGGAGAATTTGAAAACTCAGGTACTGAATATGGCTATAGACCGTGTTAACACAACGCTACAGGAGTTCAATCAGCATATCAAAACTCTGGAGGCCAGGCCCGACACTCTCGAGGATTTCGCAGCCTACGTTGAGAAGACCCAGGAGATCGCCTCCAAAGAACCGTATCTACTTCGTCAAGCAGAAGCTGCCGAGGGGATGTTTAAACTGCTACAGAGTCATCAAGTGAAGGTCTCCTTGCAGGATTCCATGAAACTGGATGAATTACGAGAGTCTCAAGAGAAGTACTCGCATCAGCAACTAGAGAGTAAGAATTACAAGGAAAATAAGATGCCTTATATGAAGGAACAGCTAGACTCCCAAAAGCTTCGCATGAACGGTCAAGTAAAGGAACTCGGGAATAAACTACGACAGGGCATTTTCGTTGATGCTTCTCAAGACCCGGAAGCCGTGTTGGAGTCGCTGGAACCGCTGAAATCACAACTTAGCTCCTTTGAACAGCAAGCAGAACAGTTTAAGCACTGGCACAATTTATTTAGCATGCCTGAATACGACTTTAAAGATTTGGAGCAAACGCGTGATCGCTTCAATGTTGTTCAGGATGTTTGGCAACAATTGGATCATTTCCGAAAGTGCCGCGACGAATGGGAGAACTCTCCTTGGGCGAACGTGGATGGTAAGAGCGTGGTGGAAGAAACTAACAATGCTTTCAAGAAGGGTACAATGCTTGACAAAGAAATGCGGAATGACGTTAGTAAGCAGCTGAAAGAGGAAGTCCAAGACTTCAAATCCAAATTACCGGTGATAGAAGATTTATCAAATGAAAACTTGAAAGAGAGGCACTGGCAGCAACTGTATGAATCCCTTGGCTACCCATTCTCCCCGGATCGTCTATCGAAGCAGACTCTATCCGACCTTGAAGGAATGGGTGTTTTGAAGTACCGAGACGCTGTGTCAACGATATCTGGGACCGCCAGCGGCGAAGCATCCCTGGAGTCGGGTGTTGATAGTATCCGTAAGATCTGGGAAGATTTGGAGTTTTACGTGAAGAAGTATCGGGAAGATTCTAACGCCTACATTCTCGGTGGCGTGGATGACATCACTGCTCAGTTAGAAGATAGTCAAATGTCTTTGCAGAGTATGCTTGGCTCACGGTATATTGAAGGGGTCAGAGAAGAAGTGGAATCTTGGAACCGGAAATTGGGACTTTTGGCGGAAACTCTGGACGAATGGCTAACTTGTCAAGGCAATTGGATGTATCTCGAGACCATATTCAGTGCCGAAGACATTCAGCGGCAGCTGCCCGATGAGTCTACCAAATTCTTTACCGTCGATAGAAAATGGAAGGACTTAATGCAGCGTACTCACAGTTCTCCCCGTGTCATCGATGCCGTCGCTAATGAAGACGATGTTTTGATATTGCTTCAACACTGTAACGAACAGCTGGACCAAATTCAGAAGGGTCTTGAAGACTATCTCGAGACGAAACGCAGTGCATTTGCTAGGTTCTATTTCCTTTCTAATGACGAATTACTTGCGATTCTGAGTGATACACGAAATCCTCAAGCAGTCCAACCTCATTTGAATAAGTGCTTTGATAATATCATTGAACTCGAGTTTGGAAATGCAGACGACGATACTGAGAACACTATGTTTGCAATGGTCTCTAATGAAGGTGAACGTGTACCGTTCAGCGAACCAATTGTCGCTGAGGGGAACGTTGAAGGGTGGCTTAGTGACATCGAAAGGATGATGCGGAAGTCGCTTTATGACATTTCGAAAAAGGCTCTACTTGAATACCCCGATGATACTGAAGGCTCTATCCACCGCAAAGAATGGCTACTCAGCTATCCCTCTATGGTAGTGCTGCTAATTGACCAAATTCAATGGACTGCGGGGGTAACCCGTGCTTTGGAGAGCAATGAAGAGGCTATCGAAAGAGTGCAAGATTTCTACAATTTTCTTGTAAAACAGATCGACGCTATGGTCCAGCTCGTTAGAGGAGAGCTCACAACTCTCCAGCGTGAACTTCTTGGTTCCCTCGTTGTCTTGGATGTCCATGGAAGGGATGTCGTAGAGACCATGGTTCATAAGAAGGTATCTTCGCTAACGGATTTTGAATGGACACGGCAGTTAAGGTACTATTGGGACAATGCGATTGACGATTGCCTTGTTAAACAAACTAACACTCATTTTAGGTATGGCTACGAATATCTTGGAAATACTGCGCGACTCGTGATCACACCTTTGACGGACAAGTGCTACATGACTCTGACTGGAGCGCTTCACCTGAAATTCGGTGGAAACCCGGCAGGTCCGGCAGGTACAGGGAAGACTGAGACGACGAAGGACCTTGCAAAAGCTATGGCTGTTCAGTGCGTTGTTTTCAACTGCAGTGACGGCTTAGATGTGAAAATGATGGGTAGGTTCTTCTCCGGTCTCGCCCAAGCAGGTGCTTGGGCTTGTTTCGACGAGTTTAACAGAATCGACATTGAAGTCCTATCAGTTATTGCTCAGCAAATACTAACCATTCAGCAGGGCCTAATAGCTGGACATAGCACTATCTTTTTTGAGGGGAAGGAAATGCCGCTTAACCACTCCTTTGGTGTGTTCATTACAATGAACCCTGGATACGCGGGCAGAACTGAGTTACCAGACAACTTGAAGGCTTTGTTCCGTCCGATTGCTATGATGGTACCCGATTACAGACTCATTGCCGAAATTGTTCTTTTTAGTCAAGGGTTTCGCGACGCGAAAGAACTGAGCAACAAGATGGTTCAATTGTACAAGCTCTCATCCGAGCAGCTTTCGAAGCAGGACCATTACGACTTCGGAATGCGGGCTGTGAAGAGTGTCCTTGTAGCAGCCGGCCAGTTGAAACGAAAGGAACCGGATGTCGACGAGAACATCTTATTGATACGGGCAATGAGGGATTCAAATGTGCCGAAGTTCCTCGAGCAGGATTTGCCACTCTTCCGTGGCATTATTGCTGATCTATTTCCAGGGGTAACGGTGCCGTTTGTGGACTATGGTGAGCTTCAGCGATCGATTGAAGAGGAGCTCACGGAAAAGAAATTGACAAAATTGGAGGGCTTCAATACGAAAGTAATTCAGATTCATGAAACTCAGTTGGTGCGACATGGATTGATGATAGTTGGAGAGGCAGGATGCGGAAAGTCCACAGCCATATCTACCTTAGGAAACTCACTCTCCTCCCTGAAACACCAGGAAATAACGGACAAGGATGGGATGTATCAGGTTGTCGACAAATATGTTATCAATCCTAAGGCCATCACAATGGGAGAAATGTATGGGGAGATCGATAGAGCTACAGCAGAATGGAATGACGGTATTGTTGCAAAAGTGGTCAGGAAGGCGTCCGAAGACAAAAGCGATAATCGAAAATGGGTCATTTTTGATGGCCCTGTAGATGCTTTGTGGATTGAGAACATGAATACAGTGCTTGATGATAACAAAATGCTTTGCTTGGCGAATGGAGAACGCATTAAGATCCCATCAACAATGCACATGCTATTTGAAGTGCAGGACTTGGCCGTTGCAAGTCCCGCTACTGTGAGTCGTTGTGGTATGGTTTATATGGAAGCGGTGCATTTGGGAATCAACGCCCTCATTGAAACATGGTGTAAGACGTGCTCAAGGAAGCTGATAAGTGAGGACCTTATCGAGTGGCTCCGCACCAATCTACTTGCTCACGCGCAGAAGATTTGCAACTTCGTGATGAGTGAGACGCAGCAGATTGTGTTTACTTCTTCTTTGGCTCTTACTCAGTCGTTCTTAAACTTCTTCGAGGCCTTGCTATCTAGGTATTCTTCTGCTTGCGAGCTGGCTACTTCAACTGAAGAAGATGAGGAGCGGGAAACAAAGAAAAAGACTTACATGCAGTTGTTGTATGTGTTTGCTATAACCTGGAGCTTTGGTGGAAACATATATGATCCGACCAGAGCTGCTTTTAACGACTTCGTGTTAGAACTGTTGGGTCAAGACGGTATCCTTCCTGAGTCTCTCACTGGTGACGGTTGCAATTTATACGACCTTGCTTTCAGACTAGAATCTGCTGACGCTGAAGGCAGTACGCAGGATCTCAAGACTACTACCTGGGAAGCAATTACTCCGCCGTTTTCCTTCGATCTTCAGGCATCCTACTTTAACCTCGTCGTTCCGACCCCGGACACTACCCGACACTCTGAAATCTTGAAACTTCTAGTTCGAATGTCGCGAAACGTTTTGATTTTGGGAAATACTGGTGTAAGCAAGACTGTAATTGCATCCCAATCAATGGTAAATCTCTCGGAAGAGAACTCTCATTTCAACTCTGCCACTGTAAATTTCTCCGCTCAAACGAAGAGTATCAATTTACAGGAAGCAGTTGAAGAGAAACTAGACAAACGGCGCAAGGATGTTATTGGACCTCCTCCCGGAAAGAAGATGGCGTTCTTCATCGACGACATAAACATGCCAGCTTTGGAAGTCTATGGGGCCCAGCCACCGATTGAGTTATTGCGTCAAATGATTGACCAGGGTGGCTGTTATGACCGTAAAAAGTTATTTTTTAAGCATGTCGTAGATACTTCTTTTATTGCCGCGTGTGCTCCTCCCGGCGGTGGTAGGAACGAAATTACACGAAGACTCMCCCGCCACTTCCATCATTTATGGTGTGAGGATCTGAGTCGCCCGTCGCTTCAGATGATTTTCGGAAACATTCTAGGTGGGTTCCTAAAGCACACAGCACCATCGTTGGTGGAATTTGGAGAATCGGTGGTAGACTCATCGATAAAGGTGTATAAGAAGATCATTGCGGAGATGCTTCCCACCCCTGCGAAGAGCCATTATACCTTCAATTTAAGAGATCTATCGAAGGTCTTTCAAGGTATCTTAATGGTAGGGTCTGATGAACTTACTTCAGAGGATAAACTCTTGCGCCTATGGATGCACGAACAGCAGAGGGTGTATCACGACCGGCTGATTGACGTAGCAGACCGTCAACATTTTATTAACATTTGCTCTGATATTTTGTCCAAAGAACTGAAAGCGGATGAGCTTGCCCGGGATTCAAGTCTGGACAGCATTCTGTTCGGGGACTACCTTACCTCGGGGGGTGAACAGTATGTGGAAATCGAGAACCCGGATTCTCTTGAAACTACTTTTTCAAACTACCTCGAGGAGTATAACCTTACGTTTCCCACTCAGATGCACTTGGTATTTTTCCGCGATGCGATACATCATCTTTCTCGAATTGCGAGAATTCTGCGTCAGCCTCGAGGAAATGCATTATTGGTAGGTGTTGGAGGCAGTGGACGCCAAAGTCTCACAAAGCTAGCGTCCTTCATGTGTGAATGTAAATTTTCTACGATCGAAATTACGAGGACGTACAATCAAAACGATTTCCATGAAGACATTAAACAGATGACAATGTATGCTGGTGTGAATGCCAAGCCTGTAGTCTTCTTTTTCGGTGACTCTCATGTGGTCGAAGAATCGTTTTTGGAGGATATAAATAACCTATTGAATGCGGGGGATGTCCCGAATCTCTATGCTGCTGACGAAGTGGAAGAAATAGTGTCGGAGATGCGTGGACCCGCAAAACAGGAAGGAATCATCGAGACTCGTGATAATCTCTACTCCTTATTTATTCGAAGAGTACGCGAATATTTGCATATAGTTCTAGCGTTCAGTCCAATAGGATCCGCGTTTCGTCAACGATGTCGAATGTTTCCTTCGATGGTCAACTGTTGTACAATCGATTGGTACGATCCGTGGCCTTCCGATGCGCTTTATAGCGTATCCAAGTTTTTCTTAGGCCACAATGAAGAGCTCGGAATAAGTAACTATGTCGAGGAATTGTGTTCGCTCTGTGTCACCATTCACAAGAGCGTTGAAGAAAAGTCTAAGACGTATCTCGCACAACAACGGCGCTACAACTACACGACTCCGACTTCCTATCTGGAGCTTATTCGCCTGTACGAGGGAATGCTGCAAGATCATAGGGAATCAGTAAAGAGCAAGCTGCATCGATACCAAGGTGGTCTTGAGAAGATCCATTCGACTAACGAGATGGTTCAAGAGTTACAAACTAAGCTCCGTGAGTTGCAACCGACGCTTGAGCAGGCATCAAAAGATACAGCGGACCTATTGGAGAAGCTCGCTGAAGACCAGAAAGAGGCGGATGAAGCTGCCGACCAGGCGGCCAAAGATGAGGCCGATACGGCGGAAGTTGCGGAAGAGGTTGCCAGCATCAAAGACGACTGTCAGAAAGACCTCGACGAAGCGCTTCCTGCGTATAATTCAGCTATAAAAGCCTTGAAGTCTTTAGATAAGAAACAGATCCAAGAAGTGAAATCCTTTAGCAATCCTCCTCGGATGGTAGCTGTCGTAATGGAGGCAGTATGCATTCTGCTCAACAGGAAACCCACTTGGGAAGAAGCCAAGAAAGTTCTGAACGATATTAGCTTTTTGAAAACCTTGGAGAACTATGATAAGGACAACATTGACCCTAAGATGATCAAAAAGATATCGAGGTATGTTAATGACCCCGAGTTTGACCCGGACAACATATCAAACATATCCCAGGCGGCGACGTCTCTGTGTATGTGGGTTCGAGCAATGCACAAGTACGACAAAGTGGCGAAAAACATTGCCCCCAAACGCGAAAAGCTAGCGAAAGCAGAAGCAGATCTGGCCAAGGCCCAGGAAGAACTACAGAAAAAACGACAGGAGCTCCAAGAAATCCAAGATCGCGTTGCAGATCTGAAGAAACAATATGAGGAGTCGGTGAGGAAGAAAGAAGATTTAGAGGAACGGCAACAGTCTACTCAGCTGCGGCTTGAAAGGGCTCAGAAACTTATTGGGGGACTTGGCTCCGAGGCTGAACGCTGGACGTCCGTAGCTGGAGAGCTGGAATCAGACTTGCATAATCTTGTCGGTAATGTGTTGCTGTCGGCCGCTAGTATTGCGTACACCGGTCCGTTTACTGCCGAATTCCGCGCAGCATTAATTGGAAAATGGGTGGAAGAGTGCAAGGTGCTTGGTGTACCTGTCGACGCTAACTTTAGTCTAACACATGTGCTGGCTGACCCTGTGGAGGTAAGAGAGTGGAATCTAATGGGACTTCCAGCGGATGATTTTTCCACAGAAAACGGCATCTTCGCCACTAAAGGCCGAAGATGGCCTCTGATGATAGATCCCCAGGGACAAGCTAATCGCTGGGTGCGGAAACTAGAGGAAAACTCAGGCTTGCAGATTGTAAAACTGAGTCAGAGTGACTTCCTGCGAACAATGGAAAATGCTGTGAGATTCGGACAACCTGTGCTATTGGAAAATGTGGAGGAGCAGCTAGACCCGGCCCTAGAACCAATCCTCTTGAAACAAGTATTTAAGAAAGGTGGATTACCAATGATCCGGTTAGGAGATAGTGATATCCAATTCAGTTCTGATTTTAAGCTGTATATTACGACGAAACTTGCTAACCCTCATTACCTCCCAGAAACGTTTGTAAAGGTGACAATTATTAACTTTACTGTCACTCAAAAAGGCTTAGAGGACCAACTTCTTGTGGATGTTGTAAAGCACGAGCGACCAGAATTGGAACAACGAAAGGATGAATTGATTGTCAGCATCTCGAACGATAAGAAACAATTAAAGAGTATAGAAGATCAGATATTGCAAATGCTTGCTGAATCCAGCGGTGACATCCTGGATGATGAAGAGCTTATAAACAGTCTTGAGAAGTCAAAGTCCACTTCGTCAGTCATTTCTGAGAGAATGAAGGAGGCGGAACAAACGTCAGAAGCTATTAACGAAGCACGAGAAGGTTATCGCTCTGTTGCTACTAGAGGCAGCATTCTGTACTTTGTCATAGCAGATCTAGCTGGTATTGATTCTATGTACCAATTTTCGTTGCAAGCGTTTACTCGCCTGTACAATCTTCGAGTCGAACAGTGTGAGCAAAGTGATACCTTGGAGGGTAGGCTCAGCCTGCTTATTGACGATATCACAATATCCCTCTATAAGAACGTTTGCAGAGGACTCTTCGAGAAGCATAAACTCCTTTTCAGTTTCATGATCGCTGCCCAAATCCAGCGCCACCGCAAGGATATTCTTCCTGAGGAATGGCAGGTGTTCTTGCTGGGCAAAATTCCAGGGGAGCCAGCGGATGCTTCTTCGACGAACCCATACCAGGAATGGTTGCACTCGAAGTCTTGGCATAGTTTCTGCTCCTTGAATCAGCTGGACTCCTTCAGTGGTATCGTTGATGATCTAGCCTCTAATGAGAAAGAGTGGAAACAATTTTATGAGGCAAAAGAACCCCAAAGTATCCCGTTACCAAGCCAGTGGCAATCCCTATCGCATTATAGACGCCTCTTGCTCATCCGTATGGTCCGTCCAGAGAAAACAGTCTTTGCCATGCGAGAGTATATCCAGAGGGTACTCGGCAACAACTTCACTGAACCTCCTGGCTTTGATCTTGAGGGCGCATTCGGAGACTCCTCTTGTAGTACCCCGCTTATCTTCATTCTAAGCCCTGGTGCGGACCCCATTGAGTACATCCGCAACATGGCGGAAGAAAAGCGCGTTACGTTCCAATCTCTTTCTCTCGGCCAAGGACAGGGTCCTTACGCGGAGAAAATGATGGAGCATGGACGTAAAAATGGCGAGTGGGTCTGCCTCCAAAACTGTCATCTTGCGGTGAGTTGGTTGCCTCGGCTGGAAGCAATACTTGAGAATCTGGATTATTCAGAATGCCACTCGGACTTTCGTCTGTGGCTGACGTCTATGCCTACTCCGAAGTTCCCCGTATCTGTGTTACAGAGTGGTGTGAAGATTACCCAAGAACCACCCCGAGGCCTCAAAGCCAACCTCCGAAGAATATTTGCCGAAATATCTGAAACTGAGTATGAACGATGCAGTAAGCCTCGCGCATTCAAAAAGCTTCTTTTCGGTCTTGCGTTTTATCACGCTTTAATTCTTGAACGAAGGAAATACGGTGCAATCGGCTGGAATATACCGTATGAATGGATGAACAGCGATTTGAAGACTGGGATAATGCAGTTGCGCATGTACTTAGATGAACAACCTGAAGTCCCCTATGAGACCTTAAATTCTATAATTGGGGACATTACTTACGGTGGAAGGATTACTGATGCGTGGGATAAAAGGACTAACCTTAGTATCCTCAGACGTTTCTTCACTCCTGAAATTATGGAGGATGGCTATCTTTTCTCGGAATCTGGGGAGTACTATGCTCCTCCAGAGGGCACTGTGGAAGAAGTAAGGACGTACATCGAGTCGCTCCCGTTGGATGATGCGCCAGAATCGTTTGGTCTGCATGAAAATGCTGACATTACGCTGCAACAGAAAGATACTAAAGAGGCCTTAGATACGATTATCAGCATCCAACCGCGTACTAGTGGCTCTGAGGGTGGTAAGTCCTCTGATACGATAGTGTTCGAACTTTGCCAAGACATCGAGAGTCGCTTACCAGCCGATCTGTCTACTGAGAATGCTCACTCGGCGACATTTGCTGAAATTGGGGATGGAAGTATGAATAGCATGGGAGTCTTTTGTGAACAGGAGATGAACAGGTTCAACAATCTCCTGGGAGTAATGAGAAGGTCCCTTGCCGAAATCCAGAAAGCCCTTCGCGGGTTGGTCGTTATGTCTCCTCAACTAGAGTCTATGTTTGATAGCATGTTGTTTCAAAAGGTTCCAGAAAATTGGGCTGCAGCTGCGTATCCATCACTCAAGCCTTTAGCATCATGGGTAACAGACTTCATCGCTCGTGTTGAGTTTATTCGAAGCTGGATCAAAAATGGTCCTCCGAATTCCTTCTGGATTAGCGGATTCTTCTTCCCACAAGGGTTTATGACCGGCGCGTTACAGACGTATGCGCGGAAGACGCGTATAGCGATCGATACTCTCTCTTTCTGGTCTACCGTCCAACAACAGAGCGAAGACGAGATTGAAGAGCCTCCGGAAGACGGAGTTTACATCTATGGCGCTTACTTGGAAGGAGCAAAATGGGATTCGGAGCACAGCATGTTGGCGGAGATGGACCGCGGCATCTTATTCTTCCGTATGCCGACAATTTGGCTCGAGCCGGTTAAGACTGAGACTCTTGAAGAACGTCTGGAGGATAGAAAGCCGTACCATTGTCCATTGTACAAGACGTCTACAAGAGCCGGTACACTTTCAACCACTGGCCATTCGACCAATTTCATTACAACGTTGTATCTTCCGACGGATGTAGATACTGACCATTGGGTAAGACGTGGAGTTGCGTTACTTTCCCAACTTGATGATTAGAGATCATCTCTTCATAGCACACTGCTAGTAGTTAGTCCAACTCATCGTGTGCTTACAAGGCTATGGAATATACATCTTTCTTACGGAACCAAATTTTCGCTCTTGTCTGCACCACCACTTTCACTACGTGGTGGTCCGTGGTCGTTGAAGCTGACCCTTCACCCTCCTAACTGAATGAAGCTTTGACATTACATACACTGGTGCTGATAATGATAATTTCTAGTTATTTTTGGATGCTAGGAGTTCGGATGAGAAAAATAAATGGTGTAGATCTCCATTGTCAATGCATACAATGCGGTGAGTTTGTAAGCGTATGGGATGACATTAATGTTTGAACAGTGATCAGGAGGAGATAGCGCTGCCTACGCCTATTGGACTATTACCATTGGAAAAGAATGTGGCAACGCAGAGGGGACCCTTCTCTACTACTCCGTGAAGGCAGCAGTAAACTAGTGGCCGTGTTTACGGTGCTCCTTCTCAGCAACACCTACGTGCAGTTCATTGAAGGCCAAGGGAGCAGGAAAAATGGTCAGTGGAATCATTCAACTGTTGTTTCTCTCGAAAAATTAAGTCTCTCTCTCTACTAGAATACGTGTTTATACTGTGCTGTTCCAGGACCCAAAATTACGGCGGTTCTCCAAGAAGGTCGCTCGGTGCCAAAGTTGACAGGTTCAATTCTAGGTATGTTGTCGAACTTTCAATAAACCACCAGGCCATTTTCTGCATACTGAGATACGGATAATGTTTCCAATTCCTTTGTATGGATCAATCAGGGGGAGCCACACTCATGTTCCGAGGACTTAACCTTGACAGTGGGGAGAATTTGAAGGTAAATCGCTACCGTTTTGCCCAATTTTTTGATGCACACGGTACAGCTTTGGACGCTTTCTCAGATACTAGTAAAGAATAAGGAATGCAACATAGTGAAGCAGAGGAGTGGGGATTCCCTAGTCCTCTGCGAAACACCACCGTTCCCGACTCCCCTCAATGAATTCCGGGCGCATTTACAAGTCTTTCAAAGAGACAACTTGACTGAAGACCTTCTCTCGAGTTGTGTACGATGCTTACATGAGTTTACTTATTCGGTGAGACATACTCCGAGAATCATGAAGATATCTCCGCTGACAATTTACCCTGGCGGCATTCTAACTTTGGAGGGGACCTGGATGACATCGATACATAGTATCGAAATTAAAGTTGGTGACTCAATCTGCCAGTCTCGACACCATAATGAACAAGCAGAGCTAGAAAAATTGTCGGAAGGAAAACAACTTGTTGGAAAGAATGGAGACAGTGTATTACAGTGCACCGTCCCTCAGGTTGCATCAGGGGTACACAACGTAACTGTGCGCACAAGAGAGAGCGGATACGCAACTAGCACTAGATTTTCTCGTTCCCCGAAGCAGCGGTTTTTTGCATATTGCTTGGATACGTGCCACCAGGACAGCGTCTCTATCCTTGTTATACCCGCCATTCGAGACCTCTCTCACCACCGGGGAAGCAAGTTAGGAAGTCATACCGTCGCCATCACTGGTAGTGGTTTCACAAGATCCACGAAAGGTATTCTCGGTAATGCTTTGTTGCAATCCCAAGTGACTAATCAGACTCACATGCTGATTACCACGTCCCCGCACCATTTAGTTGGGGACGGGTTCCGCTTATCTGGGAGTGGGTTGACGGTGCTCAGAGTCCCTTCTTCGGAGTCAAACGAATTAGTTAATCTGACAAACGTTAAAGCTGTGACAGCAATGGCTCCAATCGCTGTCTTACCCGACGCGCGTATTGCTTCCTCTTTTAGTGGTGTTTCTGGTGACATTATCGCATACTGCTTTTTGAGATTCTCCTCTGGCAACCCAACGCAAGTAAGTTAATGACTGTGGAACAGCTAAATCTCTCTCTTTCGTTCACATGGTTGCTTATTCATGGCATATCTCAGTTTCTCGTCCAAGGAGCAGAAGCACTGTTGAAGATTTTCCCGGTCAAGGATGGGAATGGGACCATTGGTGAGCAAGTCTTCGAGCTAATGGCACATTCAGAGATTGAAGGAGTCTTCAAGCCTATAGCGTATCAGACATATTTCTGTTTGGTATTTATCCGAGAAGAGAATTTGAACAGCGTGACTGAGATCTTTACGACTGCATTGCCAACAAGTATACAAAGGACACTATACACTGGTGTACTGTCGTTACCTTCCCAAATTCATGACACGGTTTTGGCAACCTATGGGATAATTTCTGGGGACTTCTATTTGAAGTTCGTCGTCAGAAGTACTGCCTCCGACACCGAACATGTCATGCGAACGAACAGACTGTCGTTTTACTCCTCGGCGTCCATGGTGAATGAGGAGCTGAGCGGCTTACTGTCCAAAGTGGGTATGATAGCACACTCTCAGGTTGACCTGAACGCTTCCGCTGAATTCTACGCGCTTGGGATAATGGTGACAAGGCTCTATCGTTCCGCCTACCTCGTCGCCTCTGTAGAGTTACATGGGGAATCTTTGACTTGTGTCGAGAATGGATGCAATTTTACTTCGGACGTAGTTCAAGCTATGAGTCCAATCACTCATGTCAATGCCTCTGTCGTTCTTAATAACCAAAGCTCCCCCCTCGTCCTTCCATTAGCTTTAGGCACCACAGAATGGGAAAACCAACTGACGCGATCCTTTCCGGAGATAGTTTCGGCTAGCATCAATACCTCCAGCGATTTCATGAATGGAATAATGGTGATGAACCTGTCGCTAGAGCATTATTCTGCGTTCAGCTTGGCGACTTTTGACCCCACGCTTACACTCATGAAGCGAACTTTAGTTAATGACCGAACGTGGACCCTCTTGGACTCGCGGATGCTGCGTGCGACCATTCTACCGGAAATGCTCACCGCACACAGCGGACCCTTGGAATCAATATGCATAGGCGACTGTCTATACATGCAAGCAAGTGAAAGTACACCCATTGTGACGAAAATGTTGGTGGAGCAAGCGGACGTTGCGGACAACTTATTGGTATACCTTAAGGGGAAATATTTTCCTTCAGACATGATTGTCTCTATGGGAATGTCTCGATGCAACAGACCCATATTTCGAAATTCAACGAGGTTTAGATGCATCGTTGTGGGTGTAACACCGGGGAAGTTGCTTGTCTCTGTGGCATTCCCAAGCGTGGGGAAGGGGCTGATTCAAAGCGACATGAGTGTCCTACTATCGGAAAACATCACGAAGTTAGACTCTGACAGTCCTTTGGATCAAGACGTGGGGAGCTTATTCGGAGGACTCAACCTTACAATTTTCGGAAGGGGATTTGGCTTCGACGAAAGGCTGGTAAAAGTTGATATCAACAACATCACCTGCGAAGTACAAAGTGTAGTGGCGAGGAGAATCAATTGCATCACACCTCTTGAACCGAGCGGTATTTTTTCGCAACGTATTGGAACGGTACAAGTTAACGGATTCGTTTCTGGACGATTTAATTTTGCCAATATCCCCTTCGCAACTCCATTGATTTTTCAAGTGTCTCCCAAACTTATACCTCCCACCGGTACTTTCGTTCTCACAGTGCAGGGGGAGCGCTTTGAGCCATTGGAACCTGGACAAGGGCAAAACATTCAGGTATTGGTCGGATCGCGACCATGTAGGGTGATTGGATACACAGATGAAATCATACAATGTGAAATGAAAGAATTTTCAGATGGAGAGTATAACGTGTCTGTTCATATCCCTACCAAAGGATATTCAACGCCAGGGTTTTCCGTAGAGAGTACCTTTGAACTGTTCGCATTCACGCCTTCACGATTTAAGCAGGCTGAATTCGCCGTTGTAGAAATCTGGGGAATAGGGTTCGCAGGAAATGATCCGTTGCTTGAGGTTAACATTGGGAACTCCTCTTGTAAATTAGTATATCATAACAGCACCTTCATCCGCTGCGAAACTGGTCCGTTCAATTTCTGGGGTGTTTCCAAACTCACCGTACTGAGAGCTGGAAGAGTTTCTGCCAGGTGCAGTTTCTGTAACGTGACAATCATGCCATTTTCTCCAGTAGTCGGCAGTGGTTTCGTTCTTGAGCCATCTTCTTTGACGCTTGAGGGCGAGTTCGAAAGAGTGAGAAACGTAACACTGGATTCTATCCAGTTGGATCTCTCTCGACAGCATGACAACTTTCGTGCATTCCTTACTCCGACACAACTGAATTCAAGCGAGATGAGGGTAGACCTGCCCTTCCTGACAATGGGTTCTTATACCGTTAAAGCTACTTTGCCCATATACGGACAAATGGTCTTCAATCTCTCCATAGCTACCGGTGAATACTTCCTCACTGGCCAAATAGGTTTCGAGATTGGGGGATCCTTTACCTCGGCTCTAGTGGTTGTGCGCAGTAACATTAGTGCGGACGTTTGGCTAACGGGGTCGCTCATGAATGATGCTTTTGCAATTTTCTTCGGACAGAGTTTTTGTACGAACCAGACGTACAATTCTACAAACTACGCGTGCTCTGTCCATCATGCTAGCGGCTTTCCGACAAGTGCAGAAAGCTTGTCCGTGGACTCTGTTGGAGTTAGACTGGTGTCAAGGGCCCCAGTTTCTTCTCAGCTTTCTCCACTGCTTCAGTGCACCACTTTCGAAAGACGGTTTTGCAACTTTACGGAAGATTTCACTACTATTGGGCTATCAGCTACAGTAGTAGATGTGGTTGCGGCGGCTGGTATATTGATACGCGGCAAAGGCACTATCAATTTTGATGTTACAGATCCAAGAGGATGGGATGGAGTTGACCCCGCGACTTTTTCTCCGATACTTGCAGAACGTATTGGACGCTTTATTTGGCAGACTCGCTTTCCTGATGACCCATCTCGCCTGTTTCTTGTGTACGAATTCACTGAATTGGCAGCAGGGCTTTCTCAGTTGAGCATGTTTATACCTTCCAGAGGCAATGTTCGGTTTAGCTCCGTTGTTCAAACTCATTTTGAAACCCGCATGACAGTGACCAGACTAGAACAGTCCAACGCTTCTTCATTTGGAGGTGGCGGATTAGTCCTCATCTCGGGTTTTGGATTCGCCGATGTAGGGCTGCAAAGATATCAGACTGAGGTGTTCATCTGTGGTTTTAGAGCAAGTATATTGGATGCCACTGCACATCTCATAAGACTGGCCACACCAAACATTGCAACTGCAGACGGGAAAGAAAAGATGCCGATACGAATGGAAGGGGAGCGGTTTGTAGCCTCGTGCACAGAAATTTCTGGTACATGTGGCATTGTTGGGATCGACTTACATCCATTATCGTTTTCTGCATTCACAGAGGGTGAACTAGAATTTCCGGAAAGTCTTTCGGCAAATAGCTTTGTTGGTTTGGAATTCACCATAGAGGTTTCAGTGAACGCTGCAACTTGGAATACTGTTTCTTTGCCCGTTAGAGTTACTACAGGTAGAAGGCTATTCTTCAGCGGAATCGAGGAGCAAGATATCAGCAGCCCATTCCAATGGATCCGGCTCCGATGGCTCTCAGCGAATGCCCTGCCTGTGCAAAACTTACATCTTTATGGGGTTCCCGTGCTACCTGAAACCGATTCACCTAATACAACTATTTCATGTAGCACCTTGGTGAGGGTCACCCAGTCTTCCCCTCACTCAAATAACACGATTCAGGTCACGAGAAGAGCTCAGACATTCCCTCTTTCGGTTGTGTTCTCACAGAGCAGTACGCCTGTGATTCGCAGTGTTCAAGAAACTTCAAGAAATGAGAGCCAGATTACAGTGGAGCTCTCACTGGAGGCAATACCAGGACAGGAAATTGTGGTCTACTTGAATGCGAAAGAGTGCATGAGCATACATCTCGGAGAAAACCTGTTGGAATCCCATTGTTCTGCTCCAAATACAACCTTTGCGTGTATACAAGCTTTTGCACCCTTCCAGGGATGGTTCATATTTGCAGTAGACAGATGCTCAAGTGTCGACATCCATATATTGAACCGGGCGAGATTTACGTTGTTTAAACTTAGCAAAGCACCCTACGTGGTCTTGCCTCCTTCTGACTTCCGTCGATGGTCTGATGTTTCCCAATGGAATGGACGTTTGCCGGAACGAGAAGACTCGTTCGTTGTCAAAAAAAATGAAATACTTTTATTGGACGTTGATGCAGTGGCGCTGTCGACGCTTCGCGTTTACGGAATACTACTAATATCCGATGAAAGAGCTATTACACTGGATGTGGACTATATTTTTCTTGAGCCTGGATCACTGATGAGTTCGGGCTTTTCTCCGTGTTTCCGCAACTGGCCACTCACTATTGGCAGCGCTTCCCGCCCCGTCCACTTGGAAGTAAACGATGGTCACATCCATCTTCTGTCTCCCTATCAAACACTTTACACCGTGACCAATACAAATTTAAGCTCTTCAATCGTTTCCCTGCAAAGTACAGATGGTCTCCGGATAGGAGCCGAGGTGCTCATGGTATCGGGGGAGGACAGGCTCGCAAACGGTTCTGTAACAGCAGTTTTGTCAGCTACCGACATTGCACTCGATTTCGTTGAGTTCGCTCCAAAAGTTGTTTTTCTCATATCCCGTGACATCACAATCGATGGAGATATACAAGCAAGTAACAATTCTCGTCTGAGCCTTACCGGTGTCCGGATCCGAACCCACGGCGATGCAGCTGGCTTGCGAATTGCTCAGCACCACAGTCATAGCTCTACAATAACCGGCGTTGTATTCACAGCAGTGAACTCTGCACTTGTCCTATCTCAGAGCAGTAATATCGCTATATTGAATAGCTTGTTTGTAATTACTTTTACGAACGATGCAGTTGAGATTCTTGATCCCGATAGCCATCATATCAAGTTTGCAGATACTCTCTTCGCCAATCTTGCGGAGGCCCAGACACTAACCAGTAAAGGCATTGACTCGCATACCTCCGGGGTCGTAGTGAGTCATATCTCTATACTGAACTTTGACGGTGCTGGGATTGTAGCTGATTTACTTGAAGAACAAGTACTGTTCCCCGTAGACACGAGCGAATCTCGGGAGATATCTTTACGGGGTTTGCGTGTCACAAAGAATGGTTTTGCCGGAGTCATATTCATGCGAAATGACATTGTAGCCAAGCAAGGGCGTTTTTACCTTCATTTGGACGGCTCTTATTTCTCACATCAACAATTCTGCGTCATAGTCCAGGATATTGATGAGTTGAGTATTGAAGATACCAGTATGTCTGCCTCAATTGGCTCTGTCAGATTTCGAGGCCTATCCCCCGAAGTGATGAACAGTTCTAGCATTCGATTGTTAGACACAATCTTTTACTCGGAAAGTGATGAACACGTTGGTGCTACAGTTCCTTCCTCAAGCGAGTTGTTGTTTACCAATGTAAATTTCTTCCCTGGTAGAATTTGCGGGAAATCCAGCATGGTTCTGGAGCCAGCAATTATGGATCCATTCGTGCGAAGGAAGGCGATAATGCAAAACGTSAGCATACGAGATATCAAGTGGACTGTAGATGATTCAATAATTGAAGATCCTACCGGTAGTTTTATAGGACACTTAAATGACTCTACACCTGGACCTCTGTGGATGTCCCGCCCAATTGAGTATCTTGCGGAACCTACGAGATGCAGGCATGTTGCCGAGCTATCGTTTGGGCAGCCAACCACGCAAGTGTGCAGTTCGGAACTAGGTCAAGTGATAGTTTCTTTGACCAAAACAGCTTTGCAATCCAGAGAACCATCTACGATAAGACGCTTTATGGGACCTCAAACGGATTTGGAATTCTCTCGTTCCTCTACAGTCGCGGCTACAGAAGTTTCGGGTGACGTTGTAGCTTATAACATCACCGTCGCTGATTCCTTAGCGTACGATGTCGCGCTTGGAAATGAGCATTGGGATGAACTGGTGATTACAGGAATACATGGTTTGGTAAACCCCACAGGGGTGTATATTACAGTGAGGTCGAAACGAACCTTAAAATACGTACCAGAGGTGTTGCGTGGTATTCAATGGCATCCTCCACCGGTATCCTCCTCTTTACGCCCTCCTTCTCTAAGCAATGGCTGTGGCGCGATCTATCGGGATGTTCCGAGGGGAACTGTATCCGTCGGTATTGTTAACAAGGATGGGGAATTGTGCACTGTACGAATACGGGTGGAGCCCTGTGTGGGTGCCTCATGCTTTGGATCCCTGTTACCGGAGCAGCTGGCCCGCATGAAAAGGTGGTCCTCTGCTTCTACCTGGCCACCCGATGGCAAGCCGACAACGGACTCCACTGTTATAGTGCCAAGCGATCAGGTAGTGATGATGGACGTCAAAGAAACTCCCGTGCTTGCAGAGTTAAAGGTTCACGGAATACTGTTCTTTGAAGAAGATGGATCTCTCAGCGAGTATAAACTGAGAACCAAAACCCTGCATATTTTTGGAGTCTTTCAAATTGGAACATCGCCGATGCCATTTTCCCGAAAAGCCATTGTTGAGATACACGGAGGCTCTGCGATACATCCTTCCAGAGTGTCCGTTGGGGGTGAGATGAGAATGACAGGAGGGGCGATTTCATCCCAGAGGGCTGTATTAGTTGGTTGTAGTGTTAATGGTACAAATCAACTAGAGTTGGACCGTGATGTCGAGTGGTCAGCCGGCAACATCATCATACTGTACGGATCTCATGAGGGATACAACATTTCAGAGCAACTAACCATCAAGAGTATAGAGGGAAGGTTTGCTCTGGTCACTGGTACGCTAGAGTACTCACATTGTACATTCTCCGAAAGTGACTACACCGAAGTCTATTTGCTTTCGCGAACTATTGAAATGAGGGCAGTGTGCCCTCTTGGGCAGGCACAATCAGGCTGCGCAGTTATGGAAACAACAGATGCCTCATCGAAACTCGATTTAGAGCAGGTAGACATACAAGGTTTAGGCACTGGGCTCTATCCCGGACTTACGGTTTTTTCCGGGAGTACCATTAAGTTACAGGGTGTGACAATCTCGAATTCATTCGGTGTTGCTGTGAGTATTCCTTCTACCGCAACCTTCTTGATGGAGGCATCTATAATTGCTTTCACGAGAGGAGATGCTATCCATTTTCAACAACTCGAAGATCTCCAAGGGAGAATACAATTTTCTCGTAGCCTTGTCGTCGCAACTCGAAGACTTTGGAGTGACACTGAGAGTTTCGGCTGCGACATGGAGCTCAGCGTTAATATATCCAAATTGATGAATGTCAACCAGCTCTTGTTCGTTGACAGTGTGGACGTCGCAGTGGCGTTGAACGAGAAAGGGCCATGCGACAATTCCTGGGTTGGCGATCCATTTACGGAAGGCATTCTAGTCGAGAGTGCCAGGATGGGTTGGAAAGTCATTGGCATGCAGAACGGTACTAGTGGTTGCTTGAGAAGGGGCCGTCTTCGAGTGCAGTATGTAAGAGAAACGGGAGTTCAAATTGTTGGCACCCAGAAGGAAGTCAGTCTTCGTAATTCACAAATAGGGGCTAGCGAGACTGGAGTCGAGCTTCTTATCGAGCCATCGCTGAAAGCTTTCATCTCAACACTTCAAAATATTAGTTTGCGGGAGAGCGCCTGCTGTACCACAAGTGATTCCTGTTCTTGCTTTCCGGCTACGTTCTTTGTGATAAAAGACATGCCGGTGTCCACCAGTTTGCCTAAACTGTGCCCCAACGAGGACTTGATTCAACAGCGCACCTTGGTGTTCCGGGAAAATGAGATTTTGACAGTGGCGCAATCCCGGTCGCCGATCTACCAAATCGGTGCGGCTTCAACAGCGCTAACATACATCATCGTGGGGGAAACCGAATTGAGCTTTGTAGACATGGTCATCAAGGGGTGGGAGGCCAGGTTTCCTCCGACCAACGTTTTACTGGACGTACTTGGAGCAAACATGAAACTCGTGCACAAGGATCTGGCAGCAGCTGTGTCGCTGAATCCGCGATTGGAATGTACGGCGTCACAACTAAGTGTTAGTGACTTTCTGCACTGTGGAGATACTATTATCACTGTGAGTGTGCTTCTGAGCGAATGCATGGCTCCAAATGTTTCTGAAGAAATAGCTGGTTGTATCTCGGCCGCCCCTATCGGAAATACCCGATGCGTTAAGGCCCATATGTTCAGTGGATATTCCCAACTACTCGTACCGATGGACTCGGTGGTGGAAATTATTCGACATGAATCGTTTGTAACACGATGGAGATATGAGGTTGGATCGCTCCAAGGTTGCAACAATTTAACTGTAGTAACGGGATACAAGAATCCTGCATTCTTGCGCGTTAATTTAAGTGGAGGTAGAGTTGTGTGGTCCGGCTGGAACCAGAGACTTCGTATTACAAGCCCTTGCGGATCGAAACAGAGCATTGTAGGGTCTTCTTATATCAGGGTGTCTATGCTGATGACCTCAAGAAGAGACAGCATGGCAAACTTGACTAGCTCCTTCGAGGCCACCCTTGTCTCCCATTTCGAGGATTTGCTGGTCAGATCTGCATTTACACGCCTGTTACGTGTAAGAGACGTGCCGCTTGGTGTTAGTGAACCCACCGTGCCCCCAAGTGGAAGAATCCACTTCGTACCAAAAGACGGAGTTATTGTGGAATTGGGGTTTCTTCCGGGTTCCAATGCGTCGAATGTTGATGATAGGAGTTTTGACAGATTTACGGAGACATTACGCTCAATACTATTTCAGGAGCATAGGACTTTCATACTTTCCGAAAGCCCTGGGGCCAGTGGTACTGTGTTTGACCTTGTGTTTAATCTTGGGTTGACTACAAGCTTTAGACTCTTTCGTTTCGACGCTCCGTCCGGTGATGACTATTTCCAGTGTCCATTTCTTTGCCAACCCTACCAGGAATGCCTTAACGGAACTTGTAGATGTATCCCTGGGTACATTCATTCGTTTAACGGTAGCTGCATTTTATCAGCTCCGACGACAACTCCCACGCCTTCTGTGACTCCTACTCCTAGCCAGTCAGGTACTACTAGTGTCACACCTACAACAACAACTGCTCCAAACCGAGTGGCAGACTTTGTGGAAGGACAGGCATTCGTACTATTCCGCTTCGGCTTCGTTGGAGCGGGTGTTGACTTTTGGACCACCACGGAGGGAATTCGTTTGATGCAGGGCGAGATTGCAGAACATATGGGGATAGGTCGAGTCAACAACCATTTAGTGAGGATAGCAGTCCAATATGTACCGTCTGTGCTGTCTTCGTGGACAGCGCAATTTGAACCGCACTGTGCCAGCGCAAGCGCAATACAGGGACAAGACCTCTACCACGTCGAGTTCGTGATCCCCACGGTATTAACGAGTGAGGAGCTCAACCGGCATCCACAGTTAAAGGTTTTCCCTTCCCGGGAGGAAATTCAGCTGTTGTTGGTCCAAAAACAATCTACCATGGAATGTAGCACGTATATCAGCCTTGTGCAGGGACTGCAGGCTTCTCTCCCTAACACAGCACAGGTCTTTGTTGACACAGAGCGAAGCCCTGGTATCGGTGGTTTAGTAGTGGCAAAAATTGAGGAAAAGTTCTTGCCAAATCGTCCACCAACTTTTCCATCTCCGAGTCACATACCTTCAGCAAAAGCTTCTCCGTCAAGTACTGCCGTACCGCGGAAGCCATCGTCAGTGAGTGAGCCATTTACTATTGAAAAGGAGTATCTTATGCTTGGAGGCATTGGTATTGTAGTTGCAAGCCTAGTGGTGGGTGCCGTGCTATTTGCTCGTAGAATCAAGAAGAGACAAAAGAGGAAAGCTACTGTCCTACCCCGGAAAGTTCAACATAAAATGATCAAGGCCAGAATGCCTCCCCCGCCGGACAGAAACTCGTATGGTGTGAGTTTGAAGCGAGCAAGGTCCGCAAAAATCACCAGGGCTAGAATAGAACAAAACACGGCCAAACCCGTAACAACAACTGTGAGAAGACACCGATTTGATGATTGACAGTCATTGAAGAGCGACAAACTCCGATAAAGTAGTTATCCCACTAGTAAACGCACTTTCAGAGCCTTTTTAGAACGTTTTAACAACATCCAGAGTTCTTCGGATCGTTTCCACCAGAGCCCTGGGGTCGCTTGTTTCCTCCCGAGGGGACACCAGGTTTTATGCCAAAAGCCTCGTTGTTAACATCGAGCTCGCCGCTTTCAATCTTACCGAGTATTTGCGCGGCCGTATCCTTGAAAACCTGAATACAGAAAGTATCAGGCAAACATCAGATTTACCCCAGAAATAGCAAGTTACATTGAAAACATACCTTGTGAACATTTTCATTGACCTTCGCGGATGTCTCCGAGAAGAGTAAGTTATTATTCCGGGCGAATTCTTCACCTTCTTGATAGCTTACTTGCCTTCTGTTCAACAGGCAAATTATCCAATACCTGCTCCTTGTAACACCCACAATAAAGACATACCTGTGGTCAAGATCAGATTTGTTTCCGATAAGCATAACAACCATGTTTCGATTCCCATTCTGGCGCGCTTCTTCCAACCATCGCGTTAAGTTATTGAACGTCTCTCGGCTGTGGGTACCTCAGTTAGTTCAGAATCTTACGCTCTAAGAACATACTAAAGGCCTGTAAACGGTACACGTACCGAGAAATATCATATACTAACAATGCTCCCGCAGCGCCTCGATAGTATGATCGCGTTATGGAGCGGAACGATTCTTGTCCAGCCTGTTTGGGAAGAGAAAATGGGTGTATGTCCTTCAGTGAGCTGACCTTTGCACGGCGATATTGACATACCGTGTCCCAGATCTGTAATTTCACTTCCTTATCATCGACCTTTACTGTACGTGCTCCAAATTCTACCCCAATGGTCAAATCGTGCACAGGTTGGAATCGATTGTCCGTAAACTGAAGGAGCAGACAGGACTTTCCAACACCTGGATACAATCGACAAACAACAAAATGAATGTAATTGGAGTGCTCAGATAGCACTAGAATGGGAGAAACCTTACCTGTATCTCCAATGATAATGTACTTGAATAAATAAGCATACGACATGGTCGGCGTCTTCTTTTCTCTTTACTACTGTAGTACGTATATGCACCGTTCGTCGCACTCTGGTCGCGAAGAATACACTAGCACAAGTGTATGTATCCAGTATTTGACGTAGAGAGGCTCTATATGTTGTTAAATAGAGTCAAATAGGGCGTGAAACAAGGAGAATTTCCTCTTTCTTCCACGCTCTTGTTCACCTGGTTTTGCTCCCGTGTCCACTCCCAAAAGGCCCAATCCACCACAAGAGTGTTGTCAGCTGCCTAAAGAACAAATTAAGATGGTCCTGATATGAATATCTATACTATTACATACAGGATACGACTGTCAAAACGTGGCGTGTCCGCGGCCGTCGCCGCCCACCTTCAAGATTTGTGTCCGGGAAAGTGTCCGGCCCTGCAACGTACACGGTCGGGACCGTGGCTCCAACCTCAAGTGGAATCCTGGGAATCCAGGCTGGGATCCACTCCAGTCAAGGGAAAGAGTTGGAGATAGTGTACACGTGCACCCGCTAGTCTGTTCAATAGATCGCGAGTGAACGGACAACGCCTGCACAGGCGTGTGGGCGACTTGCAGAGCCCAGCGCGAGCGCCTGAGTTGCCGTCAGACGGCAAATAAACCTGATGTTTCTCGTGACAGAACGCGATCACCTGTATCGAACCGGGGGCGCGAAAGCTTACGATATATCCCCAACAACGGCACCCACTGTCAGTGGACCACTGAAGTGACTGAACACGGGGAAGACAAGCGTCGCAAAGCTAATTGAGTCAATTTAATTGCTCGAGGAGGATCTCAAAATCGCATTCGATGCCGCAAAGTAAGTGAGGAATTGATCCAAGGAGTGCGACACCCGTGAAGTCGGAGCGCCAGAAAATGCTACAGACTACTCGCGTTGGATATCTCTCTCTCTCTTTTTGTCGAATTTGCAAAGACTAACTATTTCTTCGGGACACGAATTTACAAAGCTACCAGTGGTAGGAGATTACCTGTTCCCTCCATGTCGAATCTGACGTGGCTAAAAGACCGGCTTGATGGCAGCAATTCGAATTTCTCGAATGATACGTTTCGTCATTCGAGTAAATTGAAAGAATTGCCCCTTTATAACTTTTTGGGAGCTGATGAGACCGACGGGATTAGCGATGAGGCTTTCGCTTTGGCTTACTAATTTGCAGAGGCTCTACGTTCGTTTCGGACAGGGGAACGTCAGTATTGCGATAAATCACTCAGGTATTTGCGATTCCTCGAAGACTGTACATGGTGGCATTCTGCCCGCTCCGGAACGATATTGGATCATTGGTCAGATGCAACTATGATATCTAAAGAAGCGTTTAGTCGCTGCTCAAACTTGACCAGCCTTGATCTGAATCCCCTGCCCACTATCTATCACTGATTCGGCGTTCCGGCATCTACTAAAACTACAGGGCCTAACATTCATATGTTGCTCCCAGTCCACCATCACTAATGAAGCATTGGCACATTTGTCCAGTTTAACGCAGCTTGCTATGGACTCAGATCGCGAAGAGATCTGCGACAAGGGGCTCCGCCTAGGCAACCATATCGAGAGGATCGACGATTGCTGATAACTCTTTGTTTTGAGGTCAAGCAGGAGATGTACTAAAATCTGGGCTATGTTGAGCCACCTTCCACGTTAGGTGGCTGCATGTCAATGGCTACAACCCTACGTCTGGGCCAACGCTTAACCTTAACTGCGCTGCTGCAACCGATCTTGGCTTTGCTGTAGCAGGCACAGGGCCGTCTCCTCCCAGACTGAGCCTTGCCGGTATTCCTGTCGCAGGTATAGCGTCACCCGTGATGCCTGCTTCTGCTTCAAGATCTGCCCACGGAATCCACGGACTAAAGGTAGCTTTTACCTGTGTCCCAACAAAAGCAAAAAAACTCGGAAAAGTTACCAAGCTACAATTACGAGGGGTTCCATGGAATGGGCTTGTGAATGGCGACGACGCAACAAAGGAATTGTTAGTGGCGTTTCATCCAGAATACCACTGTCATGTTTTGTGAAGCATACTTACAGAGAACCCTCTGGCACATGGGTGCCATCGATACCCACTAGCTACAATGATACGCCAATTCATGGGTATTTTAAGCATGGAACCATTATCAATGCATCCAGAAAGTAGCACTCAACACGTAGCACCGTGTATCTCCTGAAGTTTGGAAGTTGCCCCCATGAGCTTCAAATTGTTCAGCCATGAAACATTGATTCGAGATATAGGTGGGCTATACTCCTTCTTCCTCATGAATCATTCTTCCATCGCTATTTAGGGTTGGTTCTAGACCAGCTCATATGTAGCTGGGAACTGGTGAGGAACATGGGCACTTCACGAGAGCAGCGAGGAAGTTACATGCTTTTCGTGCCCACGGCATAGCGACGACAAGATAAACAAATACAGGAATCTGTTTTTCGTTTCCATATTTTTTATTTTGCTTCGTCAAGTTTCTTGAGCAAGCGCATCCACCCGAGTGGAGTACTTTGCATCTACTCTTAAGACTTCACCACCAGACGCTGTGGCAGACGGTGCAGTGCAGTAACGAGCCCAGGATGTTCATCGAGTCTATATTTGCCTGTTTTGTTTCGACTGTCTCTTGTTTCACAAGAGAACGATATACAGGTACTGTATGATACTGTGGATTTGAAAAAAAAAAAAGAGGTATGGGATCATGAATAATAGTGTCTGGGTGGTGTTCTCCGAGGGAGGGTGTTTTTGAAAGGGAAGCCAGCAGTCTCTGTCCCCTTTAACTACTGGTTTCTGCTGATATACAGACATGGGAGACACATGCACCTATCGTGAAGGGAGAAAGGATGGTCCTACAAAGTGTACTTGGTATCCTGGCCATCCTGGGCCTAGCCCTCATACCCATTGTCGCTCAGAAAGACCGAAAATACTCGATTCAATCGACCAGTTCATTGGTCAAACTCCCATGGTGCGCTTGAACCGGATTCCGAAAGAAGAGGGTGTTGAGTGTGAGGTTCTGGCAAAATGCGAATTCTTTAATTCCGGTGGATCAGTTAAAGACCGGATTGGCAAGGTACGTGAGCAGTATACCTGGTGTTTTGAAACCCCTTCAACATCCAGCATTGGTTGGAGTTCCAGCGAATGGTTGAAGAAGCCGAAAAAGAAGGGCGAATCAAACCGGGAGATACACTTATCGAGGCCACGTCAGGAAATACTGGTATGACTCACCTCCGTTTCATCTTCTGAAGGAGCAGCAGGTCATCGGACCACTCATTTCCCATACGCAGGTATCGGCTTGGCCCTAGCTGCCGCCACCAAAGGTTACAAAATGATCATCACCATGCCAGAGAAAATGAGCCAAGAAAAAGTTGACGTTTTGAAGGCCTTAGGCGCCCAAATTGTACGAACTCCCGACGGTACTCCATGGGACTCTCCAGAATCGCTTTTTGGGGTGGCTGAGCGTCTACATAAGGAGATACCTAACAGCCATATTTTGGATCAGTACAAGAACGCTGCAAATCCCCTGGTTCATTATGATGAGACGGCCGAAGAAATTCTTGAGGCCACAGATGGAAAGATTGACATGGTCGTTCTTGGGTATGTCAGCATCAGTGCTTCCCTTCGCTACCTGTTGGTCCTACTGTGGGAGTAACATACTGTCGTCGCAGGGTGGGGACAGGAGGCACCATCGTCGGAATTGCCCGGAAGCTCAAAGAAAAAATTCCAGGTGTTCAGGTTATCGGCGTAGATCCGCTAGGGTCTAGTCTGGCTGAACCTCCGGAGCTGAACGAGACCACTGTACCTGGCTACAAAGTGGAGGGGATTGGATACGACTTCATTCCCACAGGTACGTGGCTCTAACGATACGGCTGCTGTATTGTAAAGCTTCCTGTACATGCCCCGATTCCTTGCAGTTCTCGACCGTTCTGCCGTAGACGAATGGATCAAGTGCGACGACCCCTCGAGTTTTGTTATGGCGCGGAGGCTTCTGCGAGATGAAGGCCTGTTTTGCGGAGGCTCTTCAGGTTCATGCGTTTCTGCGGCTATGAAGGTTGCAAAGCGCCTCGCCAAGGATCAACGATGCGTCGTCGTTCTCCCTGACAGTATCCGCAACTACATGAGCAAACATCTTAGCGATGACTGGATGGATAAGCTAGGGTTCGTTTCAGAGGAGCATAATATTGGTATACCTGAACACAAAGTCGCCGATAGATGGTGGTCGGATAAGCACGTTGACGAACTTGAACTTCCAACTCCCCGTACTATCTCAGAAAATGCGACGATACAGGAAGTAATTGACTTAATGGCTGGTGAAGGCTATGAACAGGTACCAGTGCTCGGTAGCAATGGAGCGATTCGCGGCGTTGTTACCGAAGGTAATTTGGTTGCGAGGCTTGGAAACGGGAAAGTAAAACCGGAAGATTCGGTAACGCGTGTGCTCTTCACGCAATTCCGTGTTGTTTCCCGGAAGACGACACTCTCTCAACTGGCATCAATATTTGATTACGACTATTTTGCTTTGGTGCGTGACGGGCCGGAGGAACCTGTGTCTGCCATCGTTAGACGGATTGATCTCTTAACTTATGTTTCGAAGGAGTAACTAAGGGGCTTTGAAATATGCAGAGTATTTTGAGCTCGTAGTTAGCTAGTAACGGTGGAACAATCCGAATTGCTCCTGTTAAGTGTAAGCTCTGACGTGGTCTCTTGACTCAGTCTTGAGGGACATGCCACGTGTTCACGGAACGGCCATGCTATATAAAGTCAATTGCATAGTCGAAACGTGGAATAAGCAGGGAGTTTGCTATCTTTTTTTATCAACTTATATGACGAAGAGTTGTTGCCATACATAACCGTAGCAAACGGTGTGCACAATGCATTATGGGTGCGCAACTGTTTGTTAGATTGGCAAGCGATCTCTTCGTAAGAAAGGAGGTTTGTCACGTTCCGCGGAACCGAAAAAAGTAACGGACAAAGATGAACTATGATCCATGAACATACTTCCATTTGCTCATGTTAGTCCCTGTAGCTCCTCCAGTAACAGGCAGAATTCCTCAAATGGTACTCCTTGCAGCAGAACGATGCAGAATTTCGGCATTGCGTTCCGAGATTACCAAACGTTTCCAAGCTTTTGTTTGCGCGGTTTTCCTTCCTGCCTTCCATTTTATGTTCCGGTGTTCATGTTTGGTGTCAGTGATCTTCGCAGTTGAAGTGCCCGGTAATTGGCTAGCCGTGCCAGGTGCGGCGACACCGCACCTCAACAGGGCTGTGGCACGGGCATTTATTGTCTCTGCAATATTACACATTGCATAGAGGGTATATGAGTTGATATACCCATACCAACAGGGCAGCAACGGATAGAAAGCATCGGAGAGCTATAGTTTGCCCCATTCTTCGTGCAGGAGAGCTGTAAACGAGCGCTATTTGAACTGTTTGGGTTGTGTTCCCCCTCATTTTCCCCCTTCATTTACAAGATATAATGGCCTCTACGGACTATCGCAAAGGTCGAGAAGACGGTCCAGTGAAATGCACTTGGTATCCGGGTACCAAGGAAGCCAGTCCCCATCATCATTACCGTCATACGAGACCCAAAATCCTCGATTCCATCCTCCAATTCATTGGAGAAACACCCATGGTGCGCTTGAATCGCCTCCCTCAAGAGGAAGGCGTCGAGTGCGAAATATTGGCCAAATGCGAGTTTTTCAATGCCGGAGGTTCTGTCAAGGATAGAATTGGACGAGTAAGTACTGGAGGCGTGTAGAGGTGTGGCGGCATATTATGCCCATTTTCCCCCCTGCTGTTCCGATTGCACATCAATATGAGTATGTGGGGTTCACAAATGTGCCTGTATGCATCCGCAGCGTATGGTGGAGGATGCCGAGAAATCAGGGAGAATCAAGCCGGGAGATACCCTGATTGAACCCACCTCTGGGAACACTGGTACGTCGTTTTAGCGGGTGGGTGCTCCTTTACATATTCAACTTGAAGGCCACTTTCGGTTGTGTCAGGTATCGGCCTTGCTTTAACCGCCGCTGTCAAAGGTTATAAGATGATCGTGACGATGCCGGAAAAGATGAGCCAGGAGAAAGTAGACATCCTCAAGGCGCTGGGTGCCCAGATTATTCGAACACCAAACGAGGCAGCCTACGATTCTCCTGAGTCACACATCAGCGTAGCGAATAGGCTTAATGAGGAAATTCCTAATAGTCATATTTTGGATCAATATAAGAATCCTTCCAACCCGCTTGCGCACTATGACGAAACGGCCGAGGAAATCCTGGAAGCCACTGATGGACAGGTTGACATGGTGGTGATTGGGTAGGTTAAATTCATGCTAAGCTTGCACGGAGACTCGGGTGGCATCATGAGAGTATTTTGGGGTTATAAAATTGCAGTGCTGGAACTGGAGGGACGATCACGGGGATAGCCAGAAAACTCAAAGAAAAGCTGAAGAGTGTCCATATTGTTGGAGTGGATCCTCAAGGTTCGATACTTGCTGAACCAAAGGAACTCAACAAAACTGACACAAATATGTACCAAGTTGAAGGCATTGGATACGATTTCATACCTGATGGTAGGTACACTCTTGTGTTTGAATGTTAATAATGTTTTGAGGATGCTATGTTTGTTTGATGCTGCGCAGTTCTCGACCGGTCAATAGTGGACGAATGGATCAAGTGTGAAGACAAGACTAGTTTCATCACTGCCAGAAGGCTTTTACGGGACGAAGGGCTATTTTGCGGAGGATCATCCGGTTCAAATGTGGCGGCTGCGCTACAAGTGGCTAAGCGCCTCAAGAAAGGACAGCGATGTGTAGTCATTTTGCCAGATAGTATTCGTAATTACATGACAAAGCATCTAAGCAATGATTGGATGTATAAGCACGGATATAGTTCCCCGGAACATAATATCGGTGTACCAGAGGACAAAGCACAGGGTGAATGGTGGACGTCACACAGAGTTAGTGAGTTGGCGCTGCCTATCCCTTACACTGTCGGACCGGAAGTAACGTGTAAAGAGGCAATTCACGTGCTTGCTGGCGAGGGGTACGACCAAATCCCTGTCGTAAGCCGCGAAAATGACATTCTAGGGGTAATCACGGAAGGGAACCTCTCATCAAAGCTGATGAGTGGAAAGGTAAAAGCTGACGATCCAGTTACTAAGGCACTATTCAAGCAGTTCCGCGTGGTATCTCAAGACACAACATTGTCTGAGCTTGCTTCAATATTTGACTACGATCATTTCGCGTTGGTCGTACAGAAGCAAAGATGCTTTTCTGGTGCTGGATCTCCTCCTGACGAAAAACGGATTGTGTCAGCGGTAGTAACCCGTATTGACCTATTGAAACACTTGTCACAAGGAAATCATTAGGATTTTAAGCGTAGTCATTCCCTATAATAGACGCCTATTCCGCAGCCATATAACGGTGCCAATTCCGATAACGCAGAAGGCACCCGCCGCTATAGCAAATGACCAATCGTCAGCGGATTCGTCCTCCTCCGACAGAGAACTTGAACGTTGGTGTACTCCACTTCGAAGATATATATTCTCATGCTCGGTGCCACGATAATTCCCTGTTGATCTGGTTTCTGATGTCCGCTCTTCCTTACACTGAGTACTATCATTTGGCGATGGCTTCTGTGATCCTTCCCCATTCTGTTGCTGTGGGCTGTCCGTTTGGTTTCGACGTTGTCCCTCCATTTTCTGTGCCTCTGCATCTCGTCGTTCCTCTTGTTTCCTCTCTTCATCACCACGGTACTTTTGTCGTCTCGTTTCCACTTCTTGTCGTTGCCGACGCTCGGAGTCTTCTCGCTGCTTTCTCTCCTCGTCTTCGAGCTCTTGTTGGCGCTTTTCTTCTTCCCGGCGCTGACGCTCCAGGTTTTCATTTCGTTTCCCCTCTCTTCCTTTTTTGCTTTGTCTATCCGCTTCTTCTTGTCTTTGTCTTTCCGCTTCTTGGCATTCGAGCTCTTCCCGTCGTTTCCTCTCCTCTTCTTCTTGGCGTTGGCTCTCCAACTGCTCTTGTCGCGTTCGCTCCTCATCTTGACGCTGTCTCTCCAGCTCCTCTTGTCGCTTTCGCTCTTCTTCTTCTTGGCGGAGCCTTTCCTCTTCTTCACGACGCTGTCTCTCTAGCTCCTCTTGTCGTTTCCGTTCCTCTTCCTCACGACGATGTCTCTCCAGCTCCTCTTGTCGTTTTCGCTCTTCTTCTTCTTGGCGGAGCCTTTCCTCTTCTTCACGACGCTGTCTCTCCAACTCTTCCTGTCGTTTTCGCTCTTCTTCCTCACGACACTGTCTCTCCAACTCTTCCTGTCGTTTTCGCTCTTCTTCTTCACGACGCTGTCTCTCCAACTCTTCCTGTCGTTTTCGCTCTTCTTCTTCACGACGCTGTCTCTCCAGTTCTTCCTGTCGTTTTCGTTCCTCTTCTTCACGACGCTGTCTCTCCAGCTCTTCTCGTCGTTTTCGTTCCTCTTCTTCACGACGCTGTCTCTCCAGCTCTTCTCGTCGTTTTCGCTCCTCTTCTTCACGACGCTGTCTCTCCAGCTCTGCCTGTCGTTTTCGTTCCTCTTCCTCGCGACGCAGTCTCTCCAGCTCTGCCTGTCGTTTTCGTTCCTCTTCTTCACGACGCTGTCTCTCCAGTTCTTCTCGTTGTTTTCGCTCCTCTTCTTCACGACGCTGTCTCTCCAGCTCTTCCTGTCGTTTCCGTTCCTCTTCTTCACGACGCTGTTTCTCCAGTTCTTCTTCTTGTTTTCGCTCGTCTTCTTCACGACGCTGTCTCTCCAGCTCTTCTTGTTGTTTTCGCTCGTCTTCTTCGCGACGCTGCCTCTCCAGTTCCTCCTGTTGTTTCAATTCTTCTTCCTGACGGCGTTGCTTCTCTAAGTCTTCTTGCCGTCTCCTCTCTTTCTCCTCTTCTTGACGTTGTAGTTCAATAGCGTCTTGCTTTTCTCTTGCCGTTTTCTCATCCCTCGATGTCTCCGGCGCTTGGTGTCCATTGCTGGGAGCATTTTGGCTTTCATCTATACCGTTATGCTGACCACCTGAGTGCTGTCGATCCTCCGAGCTCATATTGCCGGAGAACGGAAAAGCATTGTTGAGGGAGGTGTCGCGGTACCGCTCTTCGTCGGGGAAGAGCGACGAGCCCCATTGCACTTCGTCTCCACCCGTGTTGACTACTTGCGCACCTTCGTCTTCCTCATTGACATCTTCGTGGCCATTACCGACGGATTCACTTGGATGACTTTCCGAATATCGTGAGGATTCACCATCTCCCTGCAAGCATAAAAAAAGCCATGAATTCTATCACTTCGCTATATATATATGTTTCTTTTATAACAGATCCTCAACCTACGTGTACTTTCCACTTCCTCCGGCTGCTGAAGGCTTTCTTCAGGCTTCCTGGAGCTTTATTCGGGGAGGATTTCTTCTTGGACGCTTTCTTTAGATCCTTTAGACTAGGGAACTCGGATGTCCCTAAAGATCCTCCTTGTTCGCCTTGTCCAGGCGTGTTACTGTCCGTATTCCCGGTCCACGGACTCGATGCAACACCACGTCCAGTGCTTTTCTCGGAATATGGGGTCCTAATGACCCCCTGGGCGTCTCTGGAAGCGGGAGTAGCCCATACTGTATTGCCACTTTGCTTCGAAGCCGGGGTGCCCGAGTTGTCACTCATGGTTATCGACGTCCACGCTCGATTCTGCTCACACTAACAACCGCTACAGCTTTGGATGCGCTATAGAAAGGAAAATAATAACTTTGCCGGCAGTGCACTGCATACACAACACAACACACAAGGCGAGAGATACATACAGGAAAGGTTAATGAAGCCAGCAAAACTCTAACAAAAGATTGTCGTGTTCCATCGATCGATCTGTGGCCTTATTCAGCTCTGTATTCACCTCAACCCATTCAATGGAGTTGGGCTGGTAATGTGTCTCAGGGTGGTCCCCTTCATACGAGCAAGTAAAGAGGAAAAACATTTGGCAAGTGTTTTCGTGTCCTGTACAGACGAACCTAGCTAAATGGAGTCCCAAATCTACAAAGATTTAGACCGATTATTGGGGGAGAATGATGGTGGAAGCAATGCTTCTAGACAGCAAAGTGCCCACCATCAGAGCCATTCTTCCATCTCATCGTACTCGTCCTATCCCGCAGGCACGACAGCGCCTGCGGCGAATGGAAAACTGAGACTGCCTCTACAAACAAAAGAGCAAACGAAAGAACCACAAGATGAATGGACTTATGTACGTGGTGGGAACCACTACCGCCATAGGTTGACATGTTTGGGGATTTCTACTTCTTCTTTTGTTGCTGGCTGCAGGCGCGAGATCTGGAAGAGAGCAACCAAGTGGCCAACTACCTCCTCCGGAAGAGATTCTACCTGACAGCGTTGGAACTGCATCAAGAACTACTAGAACGAAATGGAGGCGTCCCGCATAACATTGAACAGCTAAATAACATTTTTACGGACCAGGATGTACTGGATTCACTCCTGGTTCAGAATGAACAAGAAGCCAACAAGGCGGCTGAGCAAGGGGAAGGTACGTTATCCTTCTGGGTAACATCATTAATTATGCAATTTCCGGACACATGGGAGTTACCTGCAGCTCCTACCTCTGTTTCAAAGTTTGAGCCCCCTTTCGTCTCGGACGGACTTGCTTCTGCCTTAGATTCTCGGGAACAGAAAATCGCGTTCCTTGAATACCGCCTTCGTGGTCTGCAATCAGATTATGATTCCGTGTCGGAACAATTGTCCCATACTAGAAAACAGCTTATGGAGATGAAAGCAGGAAACAATACCGAAATGCATAAATTGGCCCACGAGAAACCTGAAGAAACGAGGCTCGGCGCAAGCGATGATGGTTCGGAAGACAAGTCAGCTGTGGATCTTTCAGCATACCCGCCGCATGCCACTGTACGTTGCGTTTGACAGCCGTCTTAGTGTAATGCCACTAGTGCTGACATGAGCAGCTTTTTTTTGTCTTATCAGGAAACGGAGCGTAAAGTTTTGAATGCTTTGGTCCGGCGTTATCTGTTAGATATGCCTTATTCAATGACCGCGGTAACGTTTGAACAAGAGTCGGGGGGAATAGAAGACTCATATGCGGATTTGCCGCTCGAGCATGCTACTGTGCCTTCGTCAGACGAAAACTTCTCTTTGTTGAGCTTGTATCGCCAACAGATTCAGCCGGTGCGTGTCAAAATGTTTATGAGTGTATCCCGTTTCCTTGTTTGAAACTCATATCATCCCCTATCAGATTGAGGAGTTAAAAAAATCAGCCGAGAAGGTGGAGTCAATGAATCGTGAACTTGAGAGTACAAAACAGCGCCTTGATGATACCATACAAGAATTGGATGCAACAGCGTCCGAACTCAATGCTTCAGAGGAAAAACTGGAGGCGGCCAACGCCCGTGCTGAGTCCTTACGGAACGAACTCACCATGGTTAAACCTAGTGCCGGCGAAGATGTCGAAGGGACAAGCCACGAACCTCGAGCGGATAAGGATGGAAATTATTCCAGTGTTACGGCTGCCCAATACTTATCCACCCTGAAGGTCAGCCAGGAAGTTGATACCTCTTCAGTCATGGAGACTTTGTCTTCAGCTTTGCCTGTACTGAGTAAATCTATCGCAAGTAAACAGAGAAGGTCTCTGCTTCCACTGTTTAGTGCTGTCATCGGCACCCACACCTCCGCGGATGCTCGTCGCGTTTTGGGACAGCAGATGCTTCATCTAATAAAGAGACCTTCGGAAGACGAGCAATTGGAGATTATCAAGTGTGTGGAGAGTCTTCTCTCCAGCAGGAGCAATGTTGAACCGGAGAGCGAATTGCTTCCTCATATTTTGACCATGGCCACTCACAGAAGTACTGAAAGGAGAATATTGGCTGGTAGACTATGTGGTACTGTTACACCTTATCTTTCCGAAAGGCGCATTGATTCTGTACTAGCTACCCTTAATCTGTTATGTGAGGATGAAAACCCGGAGGTTACAGCCGGCGTTGCAATTGGTGCTACATGTGTAGTCACATGTCTCCGTAAACTATATGCTGAGAACGCCTGGAATTCTCACGAATCGAGCCACCATTCTGCCTCGGGCCTTACCGCTCTCCGCGGTCCCGTTAGGCGACAGTTTGCTGAACTGGAAGATCTAATGTGGCGGTTCTTGATTCATGGTCCCAGTACTACGGATGAAACTGCTACGCAACAAGGGAATACAACGTTTGGTGTAGACGGACACATGCAACGTTGCGTCAAGGAGGCGCTTACTAAAGTCGAAGGCCAAATCAACTCGACTACGGGACATGTAGATGTAAATACGGAATTCAGGGGAGCTGGTCGCAATCTATACAACAACTTGAGTATACGGGATGCGTGGATGGTTTCGGTTAGATTTTTCCTGCCTAACATGCTGGAATGGGCATGGGAATTAGGGATCCTATGGACAGCTTTGCTCCCCCAGTTTATGGATCTCGTGGTGGATGTCGAAACTAGCATCGAGCACAATGAACGGGACGAAAATGATTCGAGTCACCGTAGTGATTCTCGTGAAGGTAATAGCCGACGTTTGTCTGCATCTGGCCCTCTTTCCGACTCTCATTCTGAAGATGTCAGTGGTAGTAGCTACCTGCGAGAAATGGGTATCTCGCGTAGTCACCAGGGCTCCAGGAAAATGTCTATGGAGGATGTGAAGAAAACTGAATGGCTTGTAACTGCATTCATATCCACTCTTCCTGTGTTGCACAAAGTAGTTGTGGAGGACACGTTCGCTTTGTATGACAAGAACTCGAACGAGCGCTATACCGTTGCTTCGGAATATTTTGGTGAAGCGCCCGAAACCAGTGCTACGATCGAAGTTTCGGACCTACGCAACCTGCTGGAGGAGGGTGCTACAAAGGAACTTCCTCAGGATGAACATTGTTTACGATGCAGGCTTTTCGATGCTATCTTAGATGGCAGGATAGTGTTACTTCAGGGCGGGACTCGGAAGCAAGTGGCAGAGTTGGATAAGAGACCTGCCCTGGAAACCATATGCCAAAGCTTATATTCTCTTGAAGACGTCTGTGTCCAGTATGCGGGACTGAAGTGGTTCTTGGAAACCCTAATTCCTGATATTTTCTATGCCTCGTTCAGTGCTCCAACCACGACTGCCGCTGGTAAGAGGATTCGTTTTGCATACGGGTCTGTTCTTCGGGGAGTCTGTTTGGCCTTTGGAGATATTGTCACTTTGAACGTTGTTTATCCGACGTTCCTTCACGCGTTCGACTTGAAGTTTCCTGATTTTAAGCGAATGGGAGTTGAACGATATCCATTGACAATTCATGAGCAATGCCAGAAGTGGAAAGTATCAGATAAGAAATTAATACGGTACTTATGCTCAGGTCTAGTATCGTCTTTGTTACGAAACGGACTTGAAGATGAGGTGGGAATCCAGGCGTCAGATGATGAAGAAGAACCATTTAGCAGCGACCAAGAGACTCTTCATAGATATGCATGGATCCGTAATATTCGGCAGCTAAAGTGGCTGTATAACGTAGACGCCGATTCAGACTCCCACAAGCAGTCGGGCTCTACTACCCCTTCGTTTGGGGCCGCCAACGCCCCCTTCCTGTTGCCTCTATTCGGGGCTGGTACACTCTCTGTCCCGTCACTACCACGTCCTACCGTGGCCTACGCAATCAGAGAGCTTCTTCAAATTGTTTCCCAGAAGAAAGCTGGGTGGAACTCTACCATACATAGCCCCCTGATAGAACAGTGCGTCTTGTCGGCTGGGGCGTTTGGTGGCGAAGAAGTTATGGAGCACTTACTGGCGACGCTTCAGCGTATTGGCTCAAACCCTAACGAGTTTGTCCGGCAGTGTGTTGCTGGCATGCTCAGTGGTATCCTTCAGCACTTAGATGTTTACCTTTTGAAGAATCATGGCTTAAGTCTGGTGAGGCAACTGATAGAAGATGAGCACGTTTCCGTAGCCAGGATTGCCATTCGTGCGGTAACTTCTCTGTACTCCTACACCGCGGCCATGGAGGATCGATCTATTCGACAGGATGTGAACGACATGCTTCAGAATACATTGAAGGGTGGGCCAACTGAACTAGTGGTCGAAACTCTTCGCTGCCTCATGCGCTGTGTGGCGAACGCTCCAAGGGAACTGAGAGAAGGCTTCATCCTGGACAAGCTACTGGAGGTCTCTAATGGCTTGGTTAAAGCATCTCGCTCTGAAAGCTTTAAAGAAAACCCAGAAGAAGGAGCAAGTGATGTGCCTTTGTGGCCCGGCGCTCGCTTAGATGATCTTGAAGAGGTTGCAATGGTGTGTTTGGAAGCATACAGAGCTTACACAAGTTTGTCTGGCTTGTTAAGTAACGAATCGAAGGAAATGATAGCGGATGCGGTATCTAAGTTGTTAAACGATAATGAATTGCTAGATTCTTCCTATAGAGATATGATGCAGGCCTCCTTAGGTTCGGCAATTTCAGACATGCGAGAAGATAATGATCAGACAACAGATGGCTCAGCGGCTGATGCTTCGCCTTCAGAGCCTAAGTTTGCCCCTGTGAACACCAAAGATAGTGCTCATGATGAGGACGAACCAGAGGAATTTCGTCAAGCGGCAGAGGCCGGGAATGCGTTCCTTGCAGCAATGAAAGGAGATATTTTTGACAACAAGCCCGAATCTGAGTCTGCGGCAGGTGCTTCGTCGGATGCAGCTGAGGTCAGTCCTACGTCGTCAAAGGGTCGGTTCGGAAACTTTAAGCAAAGATTGGGTCGGCTTCGTGGCAAAAAGGGTCGGTAACTCGGCGATCGCACCGTCGTTGAGGAGTTCCTTTGGAGTCAATGGCAGCATACAGAGTGTCGGAGACCTCCATGACCGGGGAAGCCGACTTGTAAAACAACATAACTAAACTGCAGGCAACTAACGTACGCTAAAGACGCACACATTGGAATTGGACAACGTGGAAGGCGGAATCAGAACGAGACAATGAGAAGAGATATCGATAGTAGTGAATCCCAGAACAACCAGTAGCTTGGTAGCTGTGTGGTTCCCAACAACTGGGTACACTCCTGGAGTCGGCCTAAAGCTTCACAAGCAGCTCTGGGTTTGAGTAGTACAATCACTATACAATCCAATGCTAGAGCCTTTTAGGTATGCCGTCTTCCAAGTAGACAGTGCCACGTAGTTCCTTTTAACAGTGGTTGGATTCGTGAAATGCAACACTATCCACCGTACAAACAATTGTTTGCTTGAAGTAGACGGGATAACTTCTCGCTCGCTGGCTTTGCAGTACAGTACCCGGAGGAAACGGTGCTAGTAGGCGAATTGTCGATTGTGTTCCTCTTCCAACCCAGTCAAATGTACAATCATACTCGTCTGACTTCCCTAGAGCAGCTATTGTTCGAAGCGCTACGATACAGAGGAAGGTCTGGGAGGTAAGTTGAATCACTAAACGGCCAGGGGATTTTTTTTTTCTTCCGTGCCTCCATTGTTGCTTTATACGACGCCCATGTGGATTCCTCTCTGTGTTATTCTTGTTTGGTCACATTTCTACCGGAGAATTCAATGGACAGCGCGGTTGGAGCGCTGAAACGAGGTTAGAAATGCGCTTGACTACGGCGGACTCGGCCAAGTGGACGGTGGAATTCCAAAAACCCTTTTTCGGGGAGCTCCAAGGGGAGGGGTACGAGAGTGCTTCGTCGTGTCTTCAGAACATGCTGCGTGCGGTGTATACGGCTTATATGACGCATAAACCCTTTCGTGGCGATAATTTCTCATTATATGCATTGTCTCTGCTCTGTATAGTAGCAAAAATGGGGTCTCATTTTAACCCTGTGTACAGCACATAGTATCCATCATGTGACAGCCGTTAATGATTTGAACGAGTTATTCGCTCTGGCCAATTGCAGTCAATAAACTACAGTTGCACAGGCGAGGTACATGCAAAGATGAATGGTGAAGTGCAAACCATGGGGAAATCGCCGCCGTCTAGTCTCAAGCACAATGACATATCTCCACCACCGCCTCCTTCGCGGCAGTCTGACGGGGACGGAGAGTCTAAGGCATCTACTGATAGTTCTAATAATAACCAGCCAGTGGTATTTGAGTGGCTGAAACGCATTGGACTTGCGGATTGTATCGATTCATTTAAAGCGAGATCTGTCGATACGCCTCAAGTAAGTGCTCTACACGAACACTGCAACTACCCTGAGTTGGGCATGGCTAGCCCGCAACGTGCAGGCTTTAGCGGCTTTGACATATGACGACTATGATGCTTTAGGGGTCACCAATGTTGCTGATCGGAGAAGGCTGTTCGAACTGGTTACTCGAGTGCGCCAGGTACGTTGTAGTGCTCTTTCTTGGTACGTTTTGTTCCATCCATCCTCTTAGGCTCTCCCGCAGGCGGCCGAACACCATCGGGCGACACCCGAAAAATCGTTCAATAATAAGTCCACGGAAGCTTCTACGCCAGAGGAGGATGTAAATAATGACATCTCCTTCAATGATACCTGTGACTCTTTCAAGCAAATAGGATCTCCTCGTGGAGACGATGCAAGCGAGGATGAGCATAAGGGAGAAGAAGGCGATGACGAATCCAATATTCTAGACAAAGTTGCCGAAAGAATACCAGCTGACGCCTTAGAGGGCGTAACATCGTCTCAAAATCGCTCGCTTGTACGAGCTTTTGCTAAAGATCTACATCAAGCAGGAGTTATCAGCAGTGTTCTACAGCAACCCGCAAAAATCCCTGAGTTCTTTAAAGCGTGGTTAGAAACCCGAGATAAAGTATCTCGCAGGTCAAGTGGACGAGAGGGCGCGTCTGATCCCATGGATGGAGCTTATGATGATGTTGATACAGAAGAGGAAAATGACGAGAATGTGTTGGAAATTCCAAGACAAAACGCTGGTGGAAAGCAACGTAAAGCACCGGGCCAGCAACAATCGTCAGACCACCCACCTCCACGAAGTTCAGCCTTTGAACATCCCGCGGAACGTAGCAAGGAAACGTCACGAGCCCCAGCAGCGCAGAGTGGGCAACAGAAACGTGCTCCCTCGGCTGAAGAGGATCCAGCAGCGCGCGTTGACTATCTTCAGAAAATGTCAACCGAAGATGATACCCGTATCAAGGTTCTTGTCAGAAAGCGTCCGTTGAGTAAGGTCGAGAAGAAAGATTCTGATATTGACATCGTTCAGTCGGTGTCGAAAAGAACTCTCCTCGTTCATGAGCCTAAACTTAGTGTGGATTTGACAGCGAGTTCGGATCAGCATACATTTACATTTGATGATGCGTTCGATCACACATGCGACACTAAACAAATTTATGAACAGGCTGCAGCTCCTCTTGTAGGATCTTTATTGCAAGGTGCACGAGTTGCATGCTTCGCATATGGACAGACGGGATCAGGGAAAACATTTACCATGATGGGTGACCCGAACAACCCCTATAAACAACCGGGCGTCTATCTCTTGGCAGCAAAGGATATTTTTGCCGCCATCAAATCGCCTCAGTTTGCATCGAAGAAGTTTGTGGTCCGAGTGAGTTTATATGAAATTTATGGATCTAAACTGTATGATCTTCTCAACGATCGCCGGGAATTAAAGGCACTAGAGGATCATGCTGGAGCTGTTGTAATCAAAGGATTGCAATCTTTCGAAGTTCATTCCGTCGAGGAGCTAATCGATGCGATGAAGCAAGGTCTGAATAGCCGTGCGGTAGGTGTCACTGGTGCCAATTCCGACAGTAGTCGATCACACGCCGTACTGAAAATTTCCCTGTGGGACACACGTAGAGGCCGTGATCCAGACCGGGGTGCAAAATTGTATAGTAATTTTAGCTTTATCGATTTAGCCGGCAGCGAGCGCGGGGCTGATACTACTACGTCAGACAAAAGAACAAGACTCGAAGGAGCTGAAATAAATAAGAGTCTACTAGCGCTGAAAGAATGTATTCGAAGTCTTCATCAAGAGAGCAGCCATCTGCCGTTCCGAGGAAGCAAGCTCACCCAGGTATTAAAAGACAGTTTCGTGGGGAATAGTCGAAGTGTGATGATCGCTACTATCAGCCCAAATATGGCAAATTGTGAGCATACCTTGAATACCCTTCGTTATGCTTACCGCGTTAAAGAAATCAGCACAGAGAGTGTAGAAAATGGCGATGCATTGGTAGCCCCTCATGGGTGTGCGTATCTGGATAAGGATCATGTCGATCCGAACACCAAGGCGCAACAGGTCGCGGAGAAAGCCGCCGATACGAGTAAGCACCGTCGACGAGGCAAGGAAGCTAGAGAGCGAGCAGAAGCACGGATGCAAGCAGCCCATAAAAAGCAGGTTGGTGGTAACAACGCTCAGGAGAAGAGTGACTCGCCAGCACAGAAACAGCGGCCGTTTAAAGAGTCCGATGTAGAGCCGGAGGACAACACGTCTCACCGACGAGTGCGCTCAGCGGACAAGAAAAGAACAAAAGAAAAACCGGGAAAGAATAAGAGACATCCAAGCGCGGGCCCTCCAGAAGAATCGCGATCCAGCGATGAACAGCCGGTCCGTCTGACCAAGGACGATGATGCCATTCTGAGGGTGCATCGACAGCGCATGGAAGAGCTAATGAATCTTCTGAAAGAAGAAACAACCTTGTCATACAGAGTGCGCACGATGGGAATGGCTAATTTTGCAGATGAAGTGGAGAGTTACTTGGATGCGAAGTCTGATATTATTGAGAGGTTCCGCGATCAGCTTAGAGGCTATAAAGAGAAAGCAGGACTGGATTAAGAAGTGTTTTGTATTCGCTTTTAGAGGTAAACGTATTTTGTGCACATGTATATGAATCCACTTGTTCTGGAGTAAAGTCTACTACGTACTCCATCTTGAACCACGCCCTGTTTAGTGTGCCCACTCGTATAATCGTGTCACGGTTGCTTTGTCTTTACTCGTGGAATTGTCCTTCTTCGCCGGAAATCAGGTGATTGACTTCTTGGATAGTCAGATTGACGCTTTTGAAATTTCTCAGTGGCCCGTTATCCTTTACCCGCGTAAACTCTTCCAAAGCTTCCATGTAGCGGCCAGCCAAAGCGAAGACGCATCCTTTGTCATACCAGAGGAACTGTTTTTCAGGTCCAGATAACTTTTCGACGTTCAGGCCCTTGTCTAGTTCCGCAATTACTTTGTTGTATGGACTGCACGGGTTGGGAACATTCCGGTCGGTTGTCTGTAAGGTGGCTAGCTGTTTATGTGCTTCTAGTCGATGCCTGCTAGCTTGAATGGCGTTTGATTCCTTGAAGGCATCCGGCTTCGTAGCATCCAACATAGCTTGCGCTTGCTCGTGTCTGCCGCAGTCAATTGAGGCAGTTGCTTTCATGAAACAAGCCAAGGGAAACGTTGGCAGCTTTGAGAGACATGGGTCGAAACCCTCCTCGATGGCCTGGTGGGCGGCTGAAGCATTATGTTCATCAAGAATCCATTTGTGTGGGGGTTTCTGTCCTCTCCACAATAGCGCCATGCCTTTATGCAAGTACGCGGCCGCAAACTCGGGGACCAGGGCTATTGCCTCCTCGAAACATTCCAGAGCCTTGGTGTATTCGTGCCGCTGGAACAGGAATCGCTTGCCTTCCTCGCACAATTTCACTGCTTCCTGGGAATTCATGCGGAAAGTATCTTCTTGTGAATCCTTGTCGTGTCGAGTGGTAGACCTGCTTCGAATCTCCTGTAATACTCGTTGGTGCCCCTGCTCTTCTTCTCGATGAGGAGGATGACGATGACTCCCATCATCATCATCATTCATTTCGACCAACCTCGTTGTGGTTGATAGTCTGGTTACATATTTTTTTTTACTTTTACCAATCTTAAACAAACCATAGTAGTTAATAATTATAGCATGTCGGGAGCTATCACATGTGGGGCGATAGCCCTGCTCGATGGTCCTCAAGGAGATTATCACGTCCTTAATGCCACATGCGGCGAAGCTCCAGCCTCTTGGTACGTTCCAACATGTGCATATACATTTGTATCGATTACTTATGGACGTTTGTGCAGGCTGCATGGTGCATTACAAAGCACTCGGCGCTACTTCACGCTGCTTCGTCTGAATCGAGGCTCTAGATTGCGCCAGTATGTGCTGAATGCGCATGAATGTGCTGCATAACGATGATGATGAACAATGCTGAATGCGTGCAGGTTCACGGGTCATGCACATCTGGGAGAGGATATCTACATTGCGTACCTTCAGCTCCGGCAAATCTGCATTGTGGTGCTATATCAGGCTTCCATGCCTACCGTGAAATCCACCGACCTAATGAGTCCAGTCATGGATGCCGCTCATATGTTCGTTGTTCGGCTCTTACGCTTTCTTATGACGCTCGGGAAAGCATCGACACTAGAAGCGGCGCAGTCGAAAGTCTCAGCTCAAGTGGTGTACAAGAATTACACGGTAGTGAGCGTTGCTATGAGGCGGATCGTCAACGGAGGCTTTGCCCCGCCACAGGACTTCAAAGAGATATCACGGATTGGCAAGTGGCAAACGGCGGCTCTCACAGATAAGGAGCAATGGGCGGTCATGGCTAAACCGTCGACCTCGTATTTCTGGGATCCCATGGCGGCCCCGTCGAAGGAGGGTAGCGAAGAATCGGACACAGGTGTCAAAAGTTACAAGTTTAATAACAGCTCGGAACATGTATGGAAGAATTTTGTCAAAGGTTTACCCTTGACAGGGAAACATGGAACGTAAGTACAGTGTGCTGTCAAGAGGCGGCGTTTTGAAGAGCTGCACTGTTTACGACCCTGCTCCCCATCCATGCAGACTGCATAGTGGTCATCATCATCATCATCACCACCACCATTCATCACACCCACAAGCACAGCCCCATCGTGAAGAGGACAGTTTTCACAGAACCGGAGAGTTTTTCCCCTCCCGGAGGAATCGGACTCTACAAAATTTCCGCAAGGGAATCTTCGAGGTTGCGCGAGCTCCTCCTCCGGCTTCCTCCCCCTCAAGCCGCGCTCAAGAGACAGTCTCATTTTCTGCGACGACTTCTTCAATCGCGACTACCCAAGATGCGGCTCCACAGGAAAGTTTGAAGCGACAAGAGGCCCCTCTGACAGCGTCCCTGAATGAGACAATCAACATCAAACTTGAACAGAGGTACGTTGTATTTCGTCTCTGGTAGGCACCTCTGGTAGACTCTATATAAGTATGCCCCCATTTGTGTGTGTATTTCAGAGGGAAGAAATTCGTTGGTGAGGAGTCAACGATGGCTCTGCAATTTGAGAACGCAAAAATAGAGAACCAGCTTTCCTTGGGGATCAAGGTCACTGCCTCTGAGCACTTCGCAACGTTGAAAGCGGGAGAGGATAACGCCGGTCTTTCGGAGCGTCAGTCCAATGAGGCTGTCGTGCCGATCGGCTCCTTGGACGAGACACAAAAGTCGTTTAGAGTTTGCGCTATTAGGACACCTCAGCAGCACTCGAAAGTGCTTGGGCGTGTGGCTGCTGCGGCTGATGTGACGCACGAGTATACGACCGTAAAATTGCTAATATCTGTCCATCCAGATGTTTTGGATTATGCAACGAAGGTTTTGATTAGGGTAAAGATTCCAATTATGGAAAGGAGAACTCTCTCTACTCCTCAATGCTCGTTCCCTGTTACCCTGGGGAGTTCGAATAACGCGATCCAACTATCGATCGAAGGGGATAATCTCGAGAGTTTTAAGAAGCAAATCAAAGAAAGCGCCAAAGGGCGCATCAATATCCAGTGTGTCTTGAAGGCCTCGGATACGTCGCAACGCACATCAGAGCGCCACTTTTTGGACTCTTTGATGCATATTTATTTGAACCACAACAGCGAAGCCTCTACCGCCTCCAGGTTAAATTGGAGTGTCACAGGAGCTGATGGCACGCCTGCAGAACCTCATATATCATCCCACACCAGTGTAGTCAAAGTGAAGTGCACTGAATCATCTACAACGTAGCACTGAGCACTCAGAGAATACACTGTCTGTAAAACTCTTAAGTTCCTCGTTGAACTTCGCCAACTGTCTTTCTTTAAGCTGTCACAACCTGTCAGTTCGACTCAATGTTGATGAGTTGTTATACCTGGCTGCATCCATACTGATTGATAGTTGCAATCTTTCCTGGTAATTATGCCAAATGAGTGATTTCGTGGGGGACTATCTGGCTGGCGATACGGGCTCAGAAGCTGGCCCACGCTATCTTCGTAATGAATTCGGAGAGTACGTGGAAGAGACTTCCACACATGGTGCAAGAGCAGGCGATGGAACCGAGGCTGCAAAATTAGGAGGCAGGGAAAGCTATCAACGAACAGGGCGCGAAGAATTCACCAAAAATCGTAGCGCGGCAGCTCCCGCGCTAAACCGGAAATCAGCCTACGAGCAGCATGTCGAGTTTATGCAGCACTTGCGCGGAGGGCGCAAGAAGAGTATATATTCAGCAGAGGGGCCTTCCAACAAGAGGCGCAAGAAGAAAGCAGCCAATGCCGACTTGCCCGAACGAACAGATTACCATGTGCTCCAGGACCGATTTCGATTCATTCGGGACGACGAAGATGACCACAAGCGCTTAAGCGAAGGAGATCCAAGTGAAGCCTGGGAAATCCAGTTAGCGAGAAAGTATTACAATCGCCTTTTCAAGGAGTACGCACTGTGCAACTTGGACCGCTACAAGAGTGGAGAAATAGGATTACGCTGGAGAACCAAAGACGAAGTGGTACACGGAAAGGGGCAATTCATCTGTGCCAATCTAAAATGCGACGAGACACGAGGACTGCACAGCTATGAGGTGAAATTTACGTATAAGGAGAACGGTCGGACGAAGCGAACATTAGTCAAGGTTCGTGTATGTACGGGATGCGCTTTGAAGTTGTTCTATAAGAAAATCAAGAAGATGGAGAAACGGAGGAAAAGACAGAGCAAGAGCTCCGGCGAGATCGAATCAGCAAATGCCGATAACGATGAGCAAGAAAAAAAAGAGGATATGCCAGATCCGTCTTTGCTTGCGTCTGATCCTCATCAATATGCACAAGCAGCTCAGAAGTTCTTTCCGGAGGACGACAGCAAAGGGACAGAACCAGGAGACAGCAGTAACCAAACAGGTGTAGAGGAACCGGAAAAACAACGGGCTTCTCCGGTGGAGGCTGAACAAAAGAGTGATCAAGCCGCAGACACAGGCGCTGAGGAAGTTGAGCAAAAGAGCACGGAGGATGAAATGGATAGATTTTTAGACTCCCTCTTTGTATGATACAGCGAAGCGCGTTCGAACCACTCGTGCATATTGTACTTTTCCAGAAGCAAATTAAGCTGAATGCTGCTCAAAACGCAACCGTCAACTACCACGTTCCGTTATACATACTAATGCTGTGTTGCAAGTGCAAATGCATACCGTACAACCAGGATAGAGCAGCTACAACGACAAATAAGTGCCACTGCGATCGGAGCATAACAGGCATCAAGAGAGGGGTCAGAACTGCTACGGGTTGTTGTTGAGTACTTACCAATTGATGACTCGAAGCGATGTTGTCGAACCTGCCAGGCCAGAATCTCTCGGGAAAGTGTGTGTAGAATATTGCAAAACCAATCCCGTAAAACCCAAACATTAAAATAGGAGGAAGCAGCGCACTAGGCATATTTTCATCTGCTGCCTCGTAGTGATTGCAGACCCAGTGCGTTATCGGCACCACACCAAACGCTACAACACCCGCCATTGTCAGAGCGCGCACCTTATCATATTTTGGTCCTTGAAAGTGAGGGTGCTTCGACAGGAATATAGCGAACAGTAGGCCTCCAATGACCACTGAATTATATAAGATGAAATAGAATGGCTGTTCCCGGAAGGCAATCCAAGTGCAGATAACGAAGCTGCTTGCAATGAGTATGCAGATCCCCAGAATGTCCAATCCATACCAGAATTTATAAGCTTCTGGTGATTCAGTGCGGAAACAATGATACATCGATGAAAGACCAAGGCACACTAGTACACTGCAGATGTACTCTCCAAATATAATCTTATCTGTCCATGATGCTGTAGACGGGAGATCTGTATGATTCGATAAATAACGCGTTGAATTCACGAGCATAAATAATTGCATCCCGAATACCTGCCTTACCTTGATAAAGCCCCGGTATAATGCAAAGGACTAGAATAAATCCAAGAAGATGTGTCCAAATATTTAACTGCACGAACGACGGCAAAACAATATCTACAAGACAAGACTGCTTCCTCGAATTTGCGACTTACAGTGTCATTGTGTAACTGGAAGACACTCTTCCATAAATGCTGCGAGGTCCTCCCGTATCTGTAGCCTGAAAGAATGCAAATAAATGCATAATCCTTGTGTCGTGAAACCCTTGGCTCAATTCCAGCGGAGTCTTACCTGAGATGATAAAAGGATGTCGCATACATTCTGGAACTTCGGTTCGTTCCAGATAAAAAGCAAACGTATGACTCGAATTCTGGAGTTTGAGAGAAACTTCCATGTCATGTTGTACCCCGTGTGCGCACTACAAACAGAAGACCTCCTCTTACCGTTCGCCTCCGGATTCGTCCCCCGCCAACGGTATTCTCCGATCCCTCCAAGGGCTCGTTTACTGCGGATGTATCCTCCTTTTCAGCCGATTCACGCGTTTTGTCTCTCCTTCTTGGCCTAGCAGAGCAGCAGAACGACTGCCGGGATGCTACGTATCCCTCATTATTGCTGCTTTCGGAGCATCGCGGCTTTGTTATTTTGCCGCCCTCTTGGGACTCCCTCCTTCGTTCATAAAAGTGTAGAGGTGGCGTCATACTACAACTACACCAGATAATGCCCAATGTATCATTCAATGGGGTCCTACTCTAACACGAATATTACAGCAACAAATTGGCACGAAAAACTTCTGTTATCGTGTCCTCGGGGGCAAATCCCGCCCCCGTGTCTTCACAACGCCCCGTTGTGTTGGACGAGCAAGGGGTGACCAGGATTGAACGATCGGAGCGTATAGACAGTCACGGTTTAGTCGAGCCACCGGGAATACTGTTATTTCCACTTTGATGGACAGTCTTAGGCTGGTTGGGATTGCTGAAAACAGCCGTCCCCGCGGTCCAATCCACCCCGTTCTCGTCCAAGAGCCTCCAACCCCGCACCGGTCCGGGTGGGCCGCCCGGTTGCTCCCAAACTGGTATATGAGTTCTATCGTGTTGTATGCTCGTTGTCGACAATGTTGCATGTTTTCTAAGCAGAAAGGAAGCTTATAAAGAATCCTCCATCATTGTTAGAGTGTGTTACGATTGCAGCAAACCAGAAGTACAAGAGGCAAGAAATAGAGGAAACAACTTCGAACTAACAACTTGTTGGATCTTTCCTTGAGGATACGCACTACACTGCGCATCATTGGTTGACAATTAATATGAGTGAAGAAATCAACCCAACAGTTCTGCAAGAGACCGAGAAAACGCCTGGTCCCGATTTGTCCACTGCGTGGGAAGAGCTAGCACCTGCGGTGAACGGTGCAAGCTTGCTGAATGCATTACAGCATGTCAAGAAAAAGGCTGCACGAATAAAGGGTGACCCCGGTCAAATGAACAAGGAGCAATGGAAGAAATGGCTTGCTGACAGAAAGCAAGGGGGAGTCCTTCAAGACAGAAGAAATATGACTCCAGCTGAGGAGCTAGCGGGGTTGGTCCCTTCGCTGGAGCAAGGCATAGATGCAGAGTTAATTCTCGATAAAGTAGTGGATAAGCTGCATTTTTGGGGACAACAGCAAAGTAAGTGAAGCTGTATGGAATGAGACGTACCTTTCTGTTTGCCCTCATACACCCACCTGACCGAAACCAAGGGGCATGGGGAGAGTGATCCAGCAATGAGTTGTGGTTTTTTTCTGGGTCTTCTTAAACGTGCTTGCTGCGTGGATGTTGCTACTGAGGGAGATCGTGGATGGCGGCCTTCGAACATACCTCGTCTTGGTCGTAGGTCGAGGCAACACTTACTTTCTTCCTGATGATGAGGCTGGTATTCGTACGGAGCATTGTTCGCCGTTTCAAAGAGAGAACGTTTATTCCCTGACCTTTTTCGGTGGATGGGCTTGAGGAGTCACTGCCAATCGCGTGGATGATTATATGCTTTTACATTCTTTCGTGCAGAGGGAACGGGGCGAAAGCGCCAACGTGAAGAAACACAAGGTATGTTGACTCGACAAATGTTGGTTTGATCAGCTGCTTCTGAGCATGAAAAACATAAATGTTTTTAGAGAGTGCTGCTACTGTGAATTTGCTGTTATGGCTTCATTCTTCCTTCACCATGGAGTTGTCGTGTGTTTCTTTGCTTTTGTTTGCAGGTGGCGATGCAGCTTCAAGTTGTGGTGGCGGAGCAGGTATGTTGAATCGAAGAGTTTTAGTTTGGTCAGCTGCTTCTGCACATGAAAAACAGAAATGTTTTTAAGAACTGTAGATCTGCTGTTATGGCTTCATTCTTCCTTCACCGTATTGTTGTCGTGTGCTGCTTTGCCTCTGCAGGCGGCGATGCCAACGCCCGCTTCGTAGCCGCTCCAGCGAAGAAGATCTACTTTACTCCCATTCGAGACTTTCTTAATGGAGGGAAACCGGTCAGGGATATCGGAGTGAGCATTACGGAGTTCGTCGATATTGCAAAAGTGTTAAGAAAGAATCCTTCCTCGGATGGTGTTCGCTCGTTGGAGAGTCTATTCACCGTCGGGATGCATGGATGGGGAAAGACGGAGCTCGGCTTCCAAGTGCTCCTTCGTTTGTACGAGCTAGCGAACAACCGAGACTTAGATCGATGCATATATGCTGAGTACATCAAAAGCACATTGTACTGCTACGTTGACGTATCCGATGTAGATATCGGTTGTATGTGTGCCGATGTGTAATGTGTAACTTTTCGGTACATGTTGCGAATGTTGTTTGTTTTCATCTGCAGCCACTGAAAGGGAGCACTATTTCTGTGAGCTCTTTATTGTCGCGTTAGCCAATTGCAGACAGCCGGTGTTATCCGAGACGACGAACTCGTGGGAATATGAACTGGTCTTAAGTGACAAACAGCGTACACAATTCTCTAATTCTATTCGCGAAATGGGGTGCCCACCTCGTCTTACACCGAAAACAATTGTGGGGGCCTTTGAACAGGTTGTTGGGAAGGTTTGTAGGCACGTCTTGCTGCACTTCGATGAAATTGCTTGTGTCCCGGGACTCGCAAAACCTGCGGAGGATAGCAAGAACACTTTTTCTTCCTTTTGGCGTAAAGTACCATTTCTCAACGAATTCATGACGATTCAGCCCATGTTTACGTCCCGTGAATGGGACCTAACTGATATCATGCGGAGTTGTGGGGTTTCCCCCACTGCCACCCGAAGAATTGATCTAGATTTGCTTTCCCGCGAAAACGTGAAGCAATTGGTCAGTAATTCTCTCGGAACTGACACTATCAGCAAGGAATTGGTGGACACCATTATGGAGGAAACTTGTGGTGTCCCACGACTTGTCCAGCTCACCATTACGTGGTGCTTGCGACGTGTTCAGAACCAAGGCGGCGGGACAACCTCCAACTTGAGTATCACCAAGGACGAGGTCTTAATGGCATGTTGGATTTCACTGAAGGGATGGTACGAGACTTTCATTCGGGAGACTGTGTCGTCTTCACCAGAGCTGTATAGGGAAATGTTGTATCTTTTTAAAATAGGCTGCCCCATTGAAGGAGAATCAAGGGTGACAGATAAGTATACCGTTCTCGAGGGGAGCAGGCAAACAGGTTGTTACTGTAAACCCGTCGAAGGGCGTCCCAAGTACTTCTACGTAATCATACCTCCCGTGTTGCTGACCTACCTCTACAAGGAGAAGGGGCTGATGGAGAAGCTAAGCTTGGGTCATGAGATCAATCCAAGGTCGCTGCCAGGCTCATATTCTTTCGAAAAATGTGTCGCGCGGGCATTTGCACTCAGGTCTGTTTTCAAGAGGACTGTACCCATGACTTGGGGAGAGAAACTTCCTTTATTGAAACGCACGCTATTTGGAGCGTGTACGGTGCAACCATTGCGGTACGGGAGTTGTCCAGCGTTTTCTTCGGATCCTGGGCCATTGGACAGTCGAACGGGTAGTCAGCAGGACGAGATTTTGAACACCCTAGACATTTTGGAAAACGATATTGAAGCTGTCGAAGAGAAGCTAAGCAACGAGAAAGATTTCAAAACGCGCAAACTCAATACAGAAGATTTGAGATTGATACACGACAGGATGCGTGATGATGTCGTGTATATCATGCAACCTACGTCAACTAGTTCTGACTCCGTTATAGTTTCCAGACGTCGAACGACTGATCAACCGGTAAGCAAAGGGTCCCTTGCCCTGCAACCGAAATTTTTGATTGGGTCAGAGTTGAGATGGGAAACGTTTAGTGAGGAGGTAAGGAAATCCATAGGCAACATAACTGCGGGGGAAAGTAACACTGTCACCGTTTTAGTGTGCGTTCCTTATGACCCTAGCTGGGTTACGGACCACGGCAAGTACTTCCAAGAGGGACACGAGCTTGCTGGTAGAAACAAGATCCCAGTGGGATGTGACGCTATGCTCTGTTCGGGAACCGATCTTGAAGGCTTGTTGTCGCCACCTGTGCTAGACTCTTTTTTGTCTGCTCCACAAGCCTAACTCACCCTCTTACTGGTGGCCTACTTCATGAGGGCTCGCAGTTTAGGGTGTGTCAAAATCAAGCTTTAGTATCCAAGTGGAGTGGATATATACCGATCCCGAATTACCAGGTACCTGCCAGCAGTCAGCCGCACTGTTCAAAATTGTCTTTCACGGATTAGAACCGTATTTGACAAATGTTTAGATGTTGAAGTCCCAATACTTACGATAAAATTATTAATTTACTTGTAGCAAAGAGTAATAAGATTATAATTTGGATTCAATCAACCTATTCTGTCAATCTTCAGACTGTAACACTAAGAGCGTTGCTAGTTTTGATTGGTGTAATGAAAGATAAAGTAGATTGTGGAGAATGTGAACAATTTTATATAGACCATTATAAACAAACTCAGCAGAAAGACCAGACTGAACATACGCATTGATGACTTGACAAGTGCAAGTCGACCAGTCGCACCACTATAGTTTCTAGACACTTAATAGATCCCACGCGAGCAGCTAAGTGAAGCAAGTTTTCCCCATTTTGATCCCTAGCTCATATTGCGCAGCATGAAGCCTCGTTACCTTCTATATGTTTCTCGACTAATTCGGGAGCATGTAACGCAATATTCATGTGGATCAATTGAAGTCAAAGGTACTTTTATCCTCCACTTTACCACCTGTGTGTCCTGTGTATGCAAGTTTTGTTTATGCTCTTCCCGGTAGCGCTGCGAAACAACCGGAATTTCCAGACCTGCTGAGGAAGACTTTTAAGTTCGCGGTACCGCTAGAGTGTCTTCAATCAATCAACTTCTCACCGCGAGTCCACTTTGTACTTTCTATATCTGCCATTCTCGTACCTTAGCAGTCGGGTGATGGTGGACATATAGTTTTGTGTGTAGCGAGGCACACTTGCACTTCCTTCAGGTGGGCTGTCGACAGGCCTCATGATGACTTAGACGCCAAATAAAGTAATCGCGCATACCAAAAGTCCATATGAATGCAGCTAAGAATACCATAATATGCCACTGCAGGGATCAAGTACAAAAATTTCCATATGCAGCAACAATTCAGCGTTTCATGTAGATGAACGTGGCCAATTTGTGGCACGTACCCATTGATGACTTGACAAGTGCAAGTCAAACCAACCGGGGAAGTATGCCTCAGGGAAGCCAGTGGCAAAAAAGGCGAAACCAATCCCATAACACAAAAACCTGGGCGGCTCATATAATCTGAGAAATACGACAAGAACGTTAGAAACCTATCCTCACTTACATTGCAATGAGGGGCCAAATCAAGGAGAATGGGCATTTCTCCGATTGACAGCGAATCAGCCAATGGATACTCGGCACAATGCCAAATGTTACAGCACCACTTAAAGATGCTACTCGAAAGTTATCGTACTCTACACCTCTGTATTTCGGATGCAATGTGAAAAGCATTGTAACAGCGATAAATGTGCCGAGGGTGCCCAAATACACGGCGGCCATGAATTGGTCACAATAGAACGCATTATAGACTCCAATGATGTAGCTGCCCACTATAAGACAGCATATTCCCGTCAGATCCAACGTGTACCATAATGTGTAAAACTTCGGACTGATGCATCGCAGCAAATGGTAACTGGCGCTGAGGAAGAAGCACACTTGCGCGGTCGCTATGTAGAACGAGAATACCGCGGTATCAAACCCAGATGCCGATTCGGGAAGCTCTGCGAAGAAAAACAAGAACCATTCCACATTTTTTTTTCCCCTATTTACGAGATAGACACAATATCCAGAAGTGCTCACCTGCGGGGAGTTTGGCCATGAGGAATAGGAAGCATATAAACGCCAGCAGATGGGTCCATATGTTCCACGTGTCATTATGAAGGACAAACAAGCTCAATAGAGTCTCTTGTAACGAGTATTTCCACCTATACCCTGTCCGAATGGACTTATTCTTAATGCCATCGAACTCGACATGTTCCTCATTGTACAGATACAATGACCGATTGCTGAATGGTGCACGACGTCGAATCGTCATTTCTCCATTTGTCTGTACATTCGGACACGACTAAACACGAAAACAATTCACATTACCCTCATGGCATGCACGCAGCTCTGGGAGAGTTATATGGTGTAGCATTCATCAATTCAGCGTTCCTTGAAGTTGGGGCGCGAGCCAAGAGGAGGGCGTTAAGCAGTCCCTTTATGCTCCATAGACCTTGGATTAATTCGCCTGCTCCTTTCTTAGACAGCTGCTCAATTGTCTTGTCTACTGTGGATGATTGGCGCTGGGACGAAATAAAGTCTGGAAATGTCGTATTTTAGCTTCCAATGCGAGCCTCATCCGGAGGGGAAGCCGCCGTTAACATGCGCTATCTGCGATACAGAGCCTCTAGCGGCCGTCTCGTACGATGATGGAGTGAGATTTTATTCTGAGGAGGTATGTACATGTATGCTGCCAATTATCTTGTTATGGCCTTCCAGCATCATCCATGCATCGTGTCATACACAGGGTGATGAACTCCCGAACGCGGTGGAACGAGCCTCGATTCCAACCAAGTTAGTATGGCATCCCTCCAAGCTGGTTCTCACGATTGGATGGTCGAACGGTACGTTCTTGGCCCCTTCTACTGGCTTCAGCAGCCCGCGCTCGCTACTCGGCTCGGCTCATTACACACACGATTGTTTGATATGCAGGTACCATTACGAGCGTGGATGCAAACGATTTTACAGCCTCAGATGATACCTCTATACACACGGGAGCCATTTCGCTCATAAAATGGAGTCCTGACGGAGAGCGGCTGGTAACGGGAGATGAACATGGGACGGCGGCGATATGGAAACTTGACACCCGAATGAGGCCTGCACTGCTCCAACATTACCAAAAGAGTGGGGCTATCACACAGTGTGCGTTCATCGGTGTGACGGTCCTAGGAGATGAACACGACCAAGGAATGGACGCTACTAGTGCGGGCATGTCTGCTAGACTTACGTCGATGCTAATCGGTGGAGATACGGGTATCGTCTTCTACACGGATGACATGGGTACCTGCGTCGACGTGCTGACAAATTTGACGTCGCCTATCGATGTAATGGAGTACTTTCCGAGTAGTGGGAGATTGACTATCATCACGAGAAATCTGCTAATGACTCAGCTCCAAGTAGCTACTGACGGCACGCTGAGTACTCTGTTACGAGCTAAGATATCTGTAAAATCAAGCAAGGGTATCAAGCAGGCTGCCTCCGTTGGCCCCGGACTGCTGGCAACCATATCAGACGAAGAGGGTCAAGTGCGAATTTGGGATGTCTTCGGGGAAGAAAACTATGGAATCAAACTCTCCTCCCTCGGATCGCATGGGGTATCAAAAGCTGACAAGGTCAACTGCATTGCCTTTAATCCCCTGAAGAGTATTCTCTCGGTGGGAACTGCTGAAGGGAAAATAGTATTATGGAGATATCTAGGCGCTGCCAACCGCCAAGAACAGCGCTCACAATCGTCGAGTAGCCCTGAAAGTACAACCAGCAAGGCTCCCAACCCATCGAGTGAGAAAGACTGGAGTCTCATTGAAGTCGTTACCACTGAACAAAAGACCCCTGTTCACTCGCTTGATTGGTGCCCTAGTAAGTCTATACTGACAGGAAACACTGAAACAAGCGTCTCAATATGGAGTGAAGCGGAGGTCCGAAGGGCGTTCTATCGCAAAGTTAAGGTCATGCAAAGTGCGATCAAAGAAGTAGTTATTTCTGTAGGAGACGAAGAAAACATCACATTAGGAACAGGGAAAATCGTGAAAGGAATTGATTGCTCCGCCAGACACATCATCGTATGGAGTGGATTTGGAGCCGAGGTCTACGAGCTCGATACTCCAGAGCCTGGGATGCTGAATGCGAAATTGGTCTCCACCCTTGACGTCAAATGCAGCGCCTTCATTATTTATGCCGATACTATCTTTGCCGCAATCAAGAGTGATAACCAAGTTGTAGCCATGGATTTGCAAGGGAACGTAAAGGACCGAATTCAACTTAGTGAGATGGATGGGGCGCCTCAGTGTCTAGCAAAAAACTCGAAGTATATGGCTATTTCAACATCCAATGGTAGAATTTTTGTTTACGATATAGACGCGGAAGCGCCAACACGCATTCATGAAGGTTTCTTCCAAGATCCAAAAACAGGTAATTCATTGGGAGAGATGTTAAGTATACAGTGCAGTTGCGATGGGCAACGAGTCTCAATGGTTGCCGCCACCAGGCAGGACGACTCGGGAGCCAATGAGAATGAAATGGGGAACAACCTTGTAATCGCTTCGAAAATATTTGTCTATGATGGAGACAGTGATGTTGTTTATTCCCATAAGTTGTCTCAAAGCCGGCTCCCCATCCATCATACATGGGACCAAACAGAACCAAAGCTTCTAGCAGTCCAAACCGAGAGACTTGGTGACGCTTTAGCTAGTGCTGAAGAAGAGCAGAAGGAATCTGGAGAAGATTCACCCCTGGAGGTAAGTGTTTGTTTGTTTAGTTGCTTGAAATATGTCAGTTCCCATCAATGACCGACCGACCATGCAAATCTACTCAGGTGCTCACATTTTTTTGCCATGCCGATATTGAAGGGGGCATCAGTTTGCATGATGCGCTCTCCATGGATACGCAGCATACCGGACTTTTAGGGCTCTATGTACCATATGTGACAATGACGTTGCGTCCTGGTGATAATGGTATGTCAGCCTGTTTGCTCTGTTCCACTGAAGAAAACTCTGATCGAGATATTGTGACTTTTTCTCTATTCAGCGGGTTTTGACAACGTCCCGCTGCGAGATTTCTCTGGTATCGAAGATTGCGATGAAGAGACCAAAACGGCAATTATAAACTTTTCATACGAATTAGCTAAGGGTTCGTTGTTCAACAAGAAAACATCATACCTATGCATCTGATGATCACATATGGTCGATGTACAGGTAACATGGATGCGGCACATCGCGCCGTTAAAACGATTGACAGTCCTCATGTATGGCACAATATGGCATTTACATGCGTGAAGAGCAAGCGGCTGGACGTGGCAGAGGTAAGCAACTGTCGTATAACTGACAATTTCCGTGGTTACTAACGATGACGACTGGGGTATCCAGATCTGCTTAAGCAACATGGGACATCTGCGAGGAGTAAGAGCGCTGCATGCTGTCCGAGAGCGTGAACCTGAACCGGAGGCTGCCATAGCGATGGTAGCTGTACAACTTGGGCTTTTAGCGGACGCAGCGCGTCTATATTCCTCTTGCCATAGATGGGACCTGTTAAACAAGTTATACCAGGTATGTGACTCTCTAAAGGATGAATGCTTCCTGCGGCAATGCATCGATTTTTTTGCAGCAATCGGGAGAATGGGAAAAAGCATTAAATATAGCGAAGAACAGGGATCGGATCCATTTGTCTGACACTCATTTTTCTTATGCAAAGTTCTTGGAATCAATGGGACGCATAGGAGAAGCGATTGAGCATTATGAGGCGTCGGATACCCATTTGTACGTTAGAAGGATTCGATTTACCTTGCCTGTGCGCACTCCTAATCCTTGTCCTTTCCATGTTGACGGTATCTTCGCAGTAGGGAAGTCCCTAGAATGCTAGTAAACTCAGGCAACGTTGCCGATCTTGAGCAATATGTTAGAGGGTCGGGCTCAAACGATTTATACACATGGTGGGCCCAATATCTCGAATCTCAGGGTAACTTCGATGATGCAATTGAGTTCTATCGGGAGGTAGGCAATATGTACCCTTCCGCAAACTCATGCAAATATATGCTGATATAAAGTCTCTACAGGCTTCCGCTATAAAGGACCTGGTACGGATTATGTGCCACCAGGAACGTCTGCATGATGCTAGAGAGCTCGTCTTGGAGACTGACGATAAAGCTGCTGCATACCACCTAGCTCGGCACCACGAGGCACAGGGAAACACAAGGGACGCGTTATTTTTCTTTGAGAAAAGGTTCGTTGTTCGCGTTTGATTTTGTTGCATTCAATCATGCAGCGCGGTTTCTCGTTGGTCCTTTTATGCCTGCAGTGGTCGGTATAATCACGCCGTGAGACTAGCCAAAGACGCTGGAGAGGATGATCAGCTGGTTACTCTGGCTCTTCAGGGAACAAGTCCCGTGATGAAAGAAGCAGCAAGGTAAGTCGCTGTATGCTTGCGAACCGTCATGTGTATTCTTTACTGAGCTAGAAGTTTGCAGATACTTTGAAGACAAAGGGCTTGCCGAAAAAGCTGTGCAACTGTATCATCGCAGTGGCTCTCTGGGGAAAGCGCTTGATTTGTGCTTTCGGTTTCAGCTATATGAAGACTTACAATCAATAGCTGATGACCTGAGTGCTGGTGAGTTACTCCTCCTATGCACTATTCTGCATTAAGAATTTGCCTCACAGAGGACTTTGTCACATTGAACAGGTGAAGGAAAAGACGAAGCCTCGTCTGAAGTGCTACAGAAATGTGCCGATTTCTTCTTAGAACATTCCCAGTACAGTAAAGCAGTAAATTTGTTAGCGTCGGCTGGGCAGTTCGAAAAGGCGCTGCAGCTATGTTCTCAACACCGGGTAAAGATAACAGAAGAACTAGCAGACGCAATGACGTTGCCGAAGACACCCCCGGATGGATCACCTGCTACCGAGGAATACAAAGAGAGGAGGAATCGGCTACTATTGGACATAGCAGATGTTTGTGAAAAGCAAGGGTCGTTTCATCTGGCTACCAAGAAATATACACAAGCCGGGGATAAGAACCTTGCAATGAGATCTCTGCTCAAGAGTGGCGATACAGAAAAAATCGTCTTCTTCGCGAACGTGAGCAGGAGCAAAGAAATTTATGTCCTAGCAGCCAACTATTTACAGGGTCTGAATTGGAGCGAAGAACCGGAGATAGTCAAAAACATTATATCGTTCTATAGCAAAGCTCGAGCCTACGAACAATTGTCAAACTTTTTCGATGCTTGTTCTTCCGTAGAGATTGATGAATATCGCAACTATTCAAAAGCCCTGAAGGCATTGAAAGAGGCTTTGAAATATGCCAACAAGATGAAATCTGAGAACAAGGACAGCAGGGTGGCAGACCTTGAATCTCGGATAGATACGGTAGATGAGTACGTTAAGGTAAGATACTATGTCGCTTGTATTCTATTACTCACTCGTATGCGGTCCTATTCCTCCCATTGTAACACGACGTGTCAATTGTTCGTTACGTGTCGTCACAGGCCGTGAATGCCCAGAGTTCTGACCCAGATAAGATGCTGCAAATATGTGAACGTTTGTTGAACAAGGACGAACTGGAAGAGGCCGTACGAGCGGGTGACGTATACGCTCTAATGGTGGCTCATCATGTTCAGCAAGGAAACATGGAGCGAGCCCACGAGACCATAAAGGAAATGCAACAAAATAGCATTCCGTTGGAGCCTTTCATTGAGTCCGAGTATCTCCAAGCAGTGTCCGAGGCCGTCGGTGAAGAGCTTCGAGATGAGGAGGATGAAGATGAAATTGAGGAAGATATCCCCGAGGGAACATAATCAACACCCTTTTTGTCTCCTCTCAAACTATCCGGAATTTCTTGTGTCTCATGTAACTATTGTGTAGCTCCGCGCCTTCCCAATGTACATTCAGTGTTTGCTGGTTCGACAAGATGAAACGATTGTCAATTCGAAGAGTATAGCACGAGGATGAGTATGTTTGACATAGGTGATAGTATACGTGATATTCTGTTTCATTTTGATGGCATACGTCGTGATCATAGAGTGTTTCTACGGAGACTCCCTGGCGCCGGTTACCCGTCTTGGTCTACGTGCCGGTAGGTGTCTCTTGGTACTCATACTCTGTGGAGACGCGGATGCAGACACTGAAGGGGACATGGTTTGTGTAGGTGAAGGAGACATGGTTTGTGTAGGTGAAGGAGACATGGTCCGTGTAGGTGAAGGAGACATGGTCCGTGTAGTTGAAGGAGACATGGTCTGTGTAGGTGAAGAAGACATGGTCCTTGTAGGTGAAGAAGACATGGTCTCTGTAGGAGTTGCTGAACAAGCTGGCCCTGGCGACGGTGAAAATATTTGGAAGCGCAGAATTGGCAATTCATCGCTTCCGCTGGGCACTACCCAGATATTCTCATCCCACTTTTGAACACCTCCATACCAGTACAACTGGCCATTGATTTCATTCAGGTCGCCCACGTTACCGGAACTCTGCAGTCGGTTCGCGGGGTCGTCGCCAACGAGACTAGCCCCGTTGTAAACCGAATATTCTACTACTACAGTATCACTGGATCCACTCTCTATGCTTCCCACGATCCCACCTGCCTTTTCGTCGCGAACTATTCCGGACGCGTACGTATTTTTAATGAGTACCTTGCCCCCACTCCCACCAGTATCGTCTCCTGTAATACCGCCGGCGAATACTCCATCAATATCCCCTCTTGAGTAGCAATCCTTAATGTGTACCTCACCATTGGTAAATCCTGTATCATCTCCACTGATACCCCCGCTATCGTCTGCAGATACTTTTCCTGTAGAATAACATTCTTCGATTGATACAAAACCACCGTGCTCACCTGGGTGAGCACCTGCAATACCACCACCCTCTGAAGCACTGGAGAGAATATCTCCCGTCGAAAACGACTGTGTTATCTGGACGTGACTCCGATATTGACCAGCATTCGCCCCACAAATACCTCCAGCTCTTGTTCCTTTTATATATCCAGTGGAATGACAGCGACTGATGTTGACGATGCCATCTTGGGTTCCTATACTTTGTCCAGTGATCCCACCTGCCCCGCTACCAGCTATAATCCCGGTAGAGCAACAAGCTACTATCTCAACTCCGCCCGAATTGCCACAATTAGCACCGCAAATACCGCCCGCATTGTTCCCTTGTATTTTCCCAGTTGAGCTGCAAGAATTCACAGTAAAAAATTTTTGGCTCCCTTGAACGATAAATCCACCTTCAGATCTGAGTTCCCCGTTTCTGGTGTGCACATTCCGAATTGTGGGAGCATCAACAAATGACTCTACGCCATTGTGAATCACAAATAGTCCGAGGAAATCTGTAATGTTACCCAAATCAATGAAGTTCGTCCTTGCTCGCCCACCATCGAATATCTCGTTTGACTGAAGGGAGATGTAGTCGTCGTTCTTGTAGCCATGGGTCGCCCACACCAACACATCACATTTCAATTCAAACAGTTTCATACCAGACACGAATTTAAAACACGTCTCGTTTCCGTCTTGTATACTCGCTCGCAGATCCCTTCCTTCACTACAAGGGGTGGGAATGCCCAAGGCAATAAATGGCAACGTCAGGAGCAACCTAGAGACTCGCCATTTTGGACTCTTACTGGAAACCAAAAAAATCGTTGTTTTACCGAATGTGCTGGTATTTCTGGTAGAAACGCTTCCCTTGGTCGAATGTGGAGCCAGCCTACTCATTCCACCCCGGTCATAAGCGAGTATTAAAACCAACGTGGCAAATAAGAGCAAAAGCAGCCAACGGAGCGTCTTATCCGCAATGCCAAAGGATGTCCTTAGGAAAGGAAGAGAGGAAGCCCCAGCACGGTTGACTGTCACGGAGGTGGAGGAAACGACGAATGTGGTACGTGCTGTAGCATCCATCTCTCGGTTCCGAGTTGTGTAGAATCCCAAAGAGGGATTTCGAAGTCTCCAAACGCTTTGCATGGTCCCATATCGAAGCATGAAATATACCATCTGGGAACTTTGGTATATCGGTACATATTGCAAAAAACGATGTTTGGTCTCTCGAGTACCAGCTCCATGAATTTCGCCGTATTTAGGCATAATGCTCGAAGTGGAGGTGGAAACTCGAGAGGCGTGTATTCCTTTCCATTCTGTCTTACCATTGCCTCTAGAATATTGTAACCCACTCTTCTTCCGGCGTATCTGTAGCGGCGCACAGTAAGTTTCACTAACACAATGAAACACAGAACCATTAACACGTGCATTTCCATAACCAGTGTCAGCTGCACTGCAGCTGCTGCAGGGGCCCAAAACGTTACCAAAAGATGAGAGACTACCGGTTGTAGTACCAGCGGTGGACCTGCGTCTTTCGAGGAAGTCTGAGTAAACGATGGTGTAAACTTGCACAAATTTTCGAGCCCCCTTTGATTCAATGCATGACACGGCAGATAAATGTGGCTTCTGAATCGAGGCACTTAGCAGGGGGGCGCAAGCCTGAAGACTTGACTGGACCGGGCGGAAAGAACACCATAAAACTTTAGAACAAATCCTGCGATTATTCGTGTCCATATAGTTCACATTGAAACAGGAGTAGCATCGAAAAAATACTGGAAGTTTAAAATAGAGCTGGTCTTGCATCACCGGGACTTCCCAGAGCCCTGACCACACGATGTTTTCTGTCCCTGTATCTGTAGTCAGTTTTACAACTAGTGCTTTCAAGTTACGTGGTGATTGGTCAGTCTTGCGTCGCGACGTTTGTGTTCCCGTAAACTGGCAATTATCGAGCGCAACCCTCGACGTTAACGATATGCCAATCGACTGGACAGCGCTGTGACAGAACGTCTCCAGAGAACAACTGCAAGCGAACCTTAGGATCCATCATGGCATCACCTCATCTGTTCCTGGTTGCATCTTCATGCGTGCGGTACTTACTTTACAGGAGAAGTCCTCTCCAAGAGTGGCAGCTGCTGGCCGAGAGAGCCCCGATTCATGGAGGAGGGCGGTACACCGCGGTATCTTTCTTGTGGCGTGTTCAGCGATACGAACAGGATTACCAGGAAATGGTAACCGATTGTTCGTGTCAGCTTGGATTTGTTCATTGTCGCCATTACGTTTACATTACAGGGCTGAATTCTCTAGTGCACCGTTATCTTGGATTTGGCAAACTTTGGCGGTCCCACTGTACTGTACAATGCTCCTGTATCGATAGAAAGAATGTCTTTCAAAGAAGAATGCAGATTAAAACCAACCTGGGCCTACATAAGCATACAGACGCGAAGGACCTCGTCAGCTCCTCAACCGACGCGTATTCACCATTTGCGTATCCAAAGATATACTCGACCGAAACATGCGTTGTACCGGATGGGTCGGATCCATTGACCTCTGTTGAGAATGTATCGGATGACGGCGGGGACTTCAAACATCACTATTTGTATGTGTAATACTGCTAGATCTTGGGGAGTAGGTACCAGAAGCGGCTACTTGTCTCCGGCGGAGAATTTCCGTGGAGTGTAGGTGGCTCGAGAACTCGTCACATGTGGGTCTCGTTGCTGAAAGCTTGCAGTGTGCTTCTCCTCAAAATCCCTGTTACTGGGTACAGTGGGTTTTCTTTCGTGTTTATCGTCTACGTTGGGGCTATATCCTTTGAATCTTAGGATTGGAATAATATGACAATACCGGTATTGCACGGTCACCCGCCTTGGACCGCCCTTGAGGAAAACAACAAAAGGGGCTCTCAGAGCCTCAGGATATCGCGTATGCTCGAAGTAGGAGCCCTCAACAAGATAAAGCGCATCAATGCATCATGTAAGGACATGAACGGACGGAAGAACCATTGCTAAAAGAAAATTCACCATTATTCTACTCAGATGGGGAGCTTCGGTAAGAATTCTCTCTGAATTCTGATGAACGGAATTGGTCTGGACTGGATGGAAACGAGACGGTTAAAACTGAGAGCTACATATGTATTGGAAGGAAGCACGTTTGGCGGAGCAGGAGCAGGTGCAGAGCATTGAGAAACTTTCGACTTGGCACGCATTATGTAACGACATGAACGGACGGGGTAACTACGGTGTATTACTCATTACTGAATGACATTCACTATTATCACATGTATACCCATACATATGTATGGGAAGCTTCGGTAAGAATTTTGAAATTGGACTAGAATTGATGGTTGTGACGCGCCCCTTTTGGGTAGTTGGGGCTATTAGCCAATAGTGATAGTGCTAGTTGGTAAGTAGCTTCGTCTGTCTCCACCGTGCATGTATGTAGTCGTACTAGTCAGCTGGTAGGCCATAAACTATAGACTACGTACATGTAGATGCGTCGAGGACTTTAGTACCTCATGTGGGTTTGCATAGTTGTTACACCGCTAGGATCCATCCCCCGTAGCCTTACTGTGGGTCACCAGTACCCAGTATTGCGTTGCAGTCAGTGTCGTCATCCAATGCCAATGTTGCCGAAATAGCGTGGTTACAACTCCTTTGTACACTGTCAATTGCTGCTGCAGAGCTCAGACATAAGAGAGACAGCTAGGTGCAGGTGCAAACTTCCAACTAATTTACTCATTTCTGTAGTGTAGAGTGTTCTTCAGCGTCCCTTTCTTAGTTGCATTCTAAACCTGAAGACTTTAGCAGTTGTAACGAGAGCAAAGACGAATTGATTACTCCGGTTAAATTGAACAGACCGTTGACGAAGTCATGCTATTTCTTTCCACTTTCCCAAATCTGCACTGCTCGGACTTGCTTCAACGGATAAAGGGGTTCATTCTATCGGTCTTGACAGTCTTTGTCTTTGGCGAGAGATTTGCTCACGATGAAGAAGGATCGTTGAGATCCAACGGGAATGTTCGCGTGTAGTAAATATCATAGCCCCATGGGCCTTGCCACACTCAACTAGCACTGTCTCTATGATTGCCACCATATTTCTTTTCCCTCTCTTGCACACTTTGCGAAACGAAGTTTACGAGATCATTAATACTCTTTGGCTCATTTGTAGATGTCAAAAAGTTCATCATTGTCACTGTCTCTCGGGACGGTGAACATACGGAGAAGGGGGTTAACTCTGGTTTTACGCCAATATCGGCAAACGTCTCTGTCGGTGCAACATCCCTGGACATGCATTTTATTCTATCTCGAACTTCTTCAAAATACTCTATTCCGTCATTTCTAAATCTGCGAGGTAAGTAGGCGTTGTGTACTGATTTCCATAATGCCAACTACCAGTCCAAGGCACCATACCTCTCTAGGGCTTCCGAGTTCCACGCCTTCTCGTCCACAATTTGCGAAAGGAGCTCAGGTTCTGGGAAAAGAAGACTCTTGATCTTCACCACGAATCCCAGTAGATTACGCTTAGGTGGTGCAGAACGGCCGTTTCCGATTTCAAAGAGATGTTCAATGTTCAATGCTCCCGTCTGAGAAGTCAAGTTCAGTTCAGTTCCAGGTGAAAGCGATGCATTCCCACCATAGTCGCGTGGGTACTAACCTTCTTAGCAATCAGAGGATGCGGAGGTGCATTGACAAAGGTTACCTGAGGCCACTTTGTATGCTCCACAGGAGCTCCTGCCATTGACGATGAAGAGGCCGAATCGGCTGGAAGTTTGATGAGAAATTTGAATACAATTCCTTTCCACACTCCTTGTCCCGGCTGGATTAGCCCATGAAATAAGTACATCTCATGGGGGTCTGGGAGGATGTAGGTGTCTAATGGAGCATTATTAGCCACTTCCCTGTATTCACTGAGGAGATTAAGGTGTCTTAATCTCGCTCCTCCCGCGGCGGAAGAAGCCATTTTTCTGCAGCACACTGAGAAGCACGGCCGGTAGTATTTGTATCTATCATCTAGTACCAACACATTTTGCAAAACTTTCCATGAGTATGATGTATGGCCTCTTTAAAATTTGGGCCACACCTTTCGAAATCATTCGACGAAATGGAATGAACCGTACAATCTTTTGTTATACCAAGATATGGAAGACTTGGGAAGCATTTTTTTTTTTTTAAGGTTATCGCCCAACAATTACATTACAAAAGTAAAATTTATTGTAAATTATGGATGAGATTCAGTTCAAAGTGAACGGAATTCAACCACTCCACTTTGGCACGGTGGTCCTGAGGTTTTGGTGCGCTTTGAGTACCAAAGTGTTTTCAAGTTGCGCGAGTTCATTCTCCATGGGTACGTACAGTGCTCTTTTTCCCTCCTTTTGGAACGCACAAGGGTTGGGGTTGTTAGCGTATTTATGATGTTTAATGACCCTTTTTATTGCTCTTTGCCCCTTCATTCGATCCCATGTCAATGGGTGGGTGGATGGGTGAAGCTTGTGCTACAGCAAACATGCGTGTATCTTTGTGCCATGATCATCGTTTGTCTCAATGTCATTGCATTATACAGCGCTGCACATTCATTCTTATATAGCGTACTTGCAGAGTGATCTTTCCTTCCCGGGGGGAAGCGACAGCGCAGTGGGAAGCATGGTACGTACCTGTCCATGTCGTCGCCACCCAATGGCATCGCGCACATTTCGAACGGATCATGGTCCCTTGCCTCTATGATCTGTGTCTAACTGATGATGCCAATAGCAAGTCCTTGCTCAAGTGGACGTGGATCTTTGTGCGATGGCGAAATAATTCTCGATGCCCATTGTACTCAATAGCGTCAAACAAATTGTAGGTGTTCTTGCTTTCGCAGGAGCGCGCCGCATCTGAATACCACATATGACTTCTGTTTAACCCATTATTGAATCCATTCCATTCTAAGAGAACCTAATCCTAATACCATTGCCGGTATTAGGATAGGTGGTTAACTGCATTATGGTAGTATTTCATAAGGGGTAACAGGGTACTCGTATGTTATCCCTAGCTTTTGCAACTCTAGAGCGACGAACATCAGTAACGCGCTGTAGGCACTCCAAATTTCCATACTTTCTTGCCAATCGAGATGGTGGATAACCTGAACTTTCAGATTGATAGTGTTCAGCGGACCCGGGTTGACCATTTCGGAGGAGAATGTCAGCCCTGGGCGCCATTCGTTCGGGTTATCTAGAAGATACTCCAATATCCTCTGCTTCAGTTTCGTCAGCGCCTCTGGGTCAGTATTTAATCCAATTGAAAAACGCATGATGAGTGTTGCTGACGGCGATCTTCTATGGTTCTCAATGGGAACTGTGGCCAATATATCGTTCGGCATGATGAATCTCTTACCAGTTCGCCGCCGGAATAACGTCGAGAGTATATAAATTCGTTCCACTACTAGCGTTTCATGATTGTAAATTGACGCTGATGCAACACGATCGCCCACGTCGTATGGTCTTACGCCCATTACAAACATCAAACTGGATACCAGACGTAGAATAGTCCCACTAATAGCAAAAGAGGTTATGAGTACAACAGTGCCCAGAGGTACGAATATACGGCCTAGTGGTACGTTCCAAATGCTGAGTGAAGTAACAGCAGCCGCGATGAAAAAGAGAGTGACTCCAATTAGGTATACAACGTACGAAACGGAAATATAGCAAGATTCACTGCCATCCAGACTCCTGTAAGCTGCGTACGCATTAAAAAATCCGTTAACGAACTCATCAAAGTTTATCAATCCATTTTGTGCCTCATCAAACAGCAAGACACCATCCTGTGCTAGATCTTTTCCCAGAACAACAAAGAAGTGACCACGGAGCAATTCCCCCGGGACAACATGTAACCTGACTTTTTTATCATCTTTCCTGCGGAAGGATTCGCTCTTCGATTTCCCAAATATGTTTGACAAATTTGTCCGTCTCGTTAGTCGACCCATGGCAGAATGGTTGGTATGCAGACTTTGTAAATCACCTGTGCTATTCCGTTTCTTCATTGGTCGGTTGTCTATCACGACCTTTCGGTCAACATCAGAACCAGAACGAGCGCGTTGGAGTACGGCCTCTGCCTGCGACTCCGCCGAACCTTCGCTTACTACATCAGGTACATCATAGGCTGCCAGCACGGTGTATCGACTCGCTTTTCCTGACATTCGTCTCGCATCAGCTTTTTGTATTGATTCTGTTGCTTGCGCCACAGTCTCCCAAGGAAGTTGTTTTAATCTAACAAATGCGGATTGAGCCAACAGTCGAACTTGATCTTTATGTCGAACAGGAACTAATTCTCCCTTATCGTCATATAAACGGAATGTCGTACGATCAATGTAGTTAATTTTATCAATGAGGGAATGAGTTCCATCAAGAAGCCGGGATTCTTCTGTCTCCAGCTTCCACTCGGGATCCCTTGCTCGCGCATCCACTTGATCTTGCAAAAGAGGGCAAGTCAGCCCTTTGACAATCATTTGGTATTTAAGGTAAGAATCAACCTTGCGTTCATACGAGGTTCTTTCGAATCGTGCGAGAATGAATTTCTCCATCAGATGCCTTGCGGCGTTTAGGGTACTGAGTGCAAACAGGGTTCTCCATGTCCTATCTAGCCATTGCCTTTCTTCCAGTTTGATCCCAAAAATGACTCCATCTAGATTCCAGGCTATCGCAATTGTAAGAACTTCGGCATACGCCCCCTCTATGGCGGAGAGGTAGAACGCCACGGTATTACCAACCCTGCCGCATCCACGCAAACCTCCTTTCAACAGAAGCGCAAATCCTTTGCTAAATAGTTTACTCGGTACGTAGAAAGCGAATACAGATCCAGAATATAAAAACCAGAGATAGAGAGCATTTTCCCCTTGAATGCCGGTCACCTCATCTTCGTCCGTTTCAAGCTTGATGACTAGTGCCGTCAGAAGCAGTACTGTGGCGACGCAGACGACAAACACGTATTTCCAGACAAACTGATAAAAGTGCCCATTCTCATCAATGCAATACCGCTTCGCTTCCGATAGAAACTTTCTACAATTACTTCTCTTCCACCTTCCACGGTTCATCTTGCTCGGAGACGTGACTATTACCTGCTGGAGACCACTGCAGTTCCTTCAACCTTTCAAGTGGTCCTGTCACTCTCGGTGCAAACAACTCCACTCGATCACAAATTGATGTGTCAAGTGGGGTAGTGACAAACCACCACAAGGGCTGCTGTCGTGTATATACTCCTCAATAGGTGATGGCAATAGCCTCGGCAATCTTTTCACCCTTCGGGATATTCACACACTAGAGCGATCGAGGAGCTTTTAGCCAGACTAACATCTACCATCAACATTGTCATAGTATACGCTACTGTCGAATGTGGATGTGCCCTACAATACCCACGTTCTCGACCTAGACTCTAGACTTTAGTGTTCGCCTTCCGTGCAATCTTTTCTGCCACTTTCGCCTTCGTGTGCAATAATCGCCACTCTGGAGTTGTTTGACAGTGGCGAGGCCGAATAGGTTCATATACAGGTAGCATAGGTGTCCTTTATTGGCGCTGCGTTCCATGGGAGCGGCAGTATGTTGAGCACGGATGACTTACGTGGTTGAATAAGTCCGCGGATGGATGATTGGAAGAGAGTTTAACTAGGTTCATGGCTTCGTGCGAGGGCGCATTCAGCTTATCAAGGCTGATTACGCTAGTATTAGCACTAGTCTTATGTGCGCCAGTAGTTGCTGGAGCGGGCACCAGGTGCGCGGTCCCTAGAGAGCAATTAACGGAATGCTCCAATGTTGAAGACCTGGTTCCATCCGGGATGAATACCTCATACTACGCCGTTCCTGTACATGTTGCCGTCAACTTGACAAGTTGGGAGGAGCATTTCGTGACGAAATTCAAGTTCAGACTGGAAGCTCTGTTTCGCTCGTATGACTGTGATCACCCGTATGGAATCGGCACCTGCGAGTAGGTACCCGCCAACCAACCGACGGTAATATATATGCATTCATCATGTTTAGTGTGTAAATTCTTCACGATGCAGCGATTGTAGACGGGAATACAGAAGATGGCTATGTCGAGAAATCGCTATTTGCACTGAGTTAGGGTAAGACAGTCGCCAAATGGCAATTGTTACCTATGATGGATGCAGGCGTTATTTGCCGCAGGGGGAAGAAGGAAGAGTGCGATGGATTTCACGAATGTTCGACAGTAAATATAGGGGATTCGCGTGTTTCAGCGCCCAAAGTGGAAGATAAAATTTGGCAATGGGGTATCAAGAGATGCCAGGAAGTTGCAAGGACATGTCCTTACGTTGTAAAGTTTAAGTGTCCGTCATGATAACCGGTATAGATAGCTATGCGGACGGACGTGCAGGAAGTGGACAACAGCATGAGATCTTCGTCTGATATGTTAAGTGGCAGACATACTGAAAAGACCAGACAATTATCTCCTCCTTCGTTGCCTTCGTTCTCCATCATCTCGATCACCGCCACGTGGTCGTTTATCAGTTCGACGTCTGTGCTCTTCATGGCGATCTGTTGAGCGACTACTACCGCGGCGTCTAGAACTCCTGTCACGGTCGGAATCTTTCTGCGTACTACGGGAAGAAGAGCGATAGGATCTTCCTCCGGATTTGTCATCTCGTTGTTTGTGGGATCTCGTTTGGGATTGTGAAGTTTCTCTACTGCGTGTACGCGTCCTATCACGCGACTTTGAGCTATGATGGGAACCCTGGTCATATCTCTGTCCCTGTCCTTGAGAGTAAGCTTCACTTCGCCGAGCCGAATTAACGCGTTGGTCATCGCCATACCTGGACGGACTCCGATGGTAGTCTTCATCATTATATTCATTCCTTCGTTCCCTCGGCTGCATTGGTCCCCCGCTTCTCTGATTTTGCATCGGGATCCCTGCTGGATGGTTAGTCGACGGTGTGTTAGCGTTAGCTTTTTGCTTGAACGCTTCCTGCTGTGGCTTTAACGGACCTCGACCTGGAGCTGGAGCTGGAGCTGGGGCTGGGGCTGGGGCTAGGTTAGGATTCTGCTGATAACCTTGACCGTGGTCTTGCCTCTGTTGTGTGCCCATATGCATATTGGGATCCTGTGGAAGCCCAGCCTCATCGTCCCCGAGGACATCGTGGGCAATCCGGTGCAGGAGTTGTGGAGGCAGAGGGTGAAGGAGTCTTCGGCCAACATTTAACAGGATCGTTGTCGATAGCGGTCCGGCTCGTGGTTTCGCAGGAAACGCTGGTGCATATATCCTTTCCGCAGCTGGTTGGAGCCTAATAAATGGGTGTACTTGGATTTGGATCGCAGCCCCGTTTTCCATTTCAAGTTCCGGATTGGACGATTTCAGGCCTTCGGGAATATAGATACCAGGATGCGTCGATGCGTGAAACAGACCAAGTAAATGACCATCTGTTAAGTTTCTAACTAACATCGGGGTGCCTTTGCGTACGTTGTGTTGCTCCATTAGTTGTCTCACCGAATCGGAACCTCCAAACGTCATATTCTGTAAGCATTCCTTTACGTTTTCCGCATCACATTCCAATAAGAATCCATCTCTATGGGCCCATTTTTGAACAAGTTTTTCTATCAATTGGCCCTGTGGACCCTCAGTTGCTCCTGGAGGTGGTCTTGGGGGATAATGAGGGGGTGGTGGCGGATGGTGCATGGGACGGGGTGGCATCGGATTTCGAGGAAGTAGTGGCATACCCATTGGACGTCGCGGCATCATACGGTTCTGGAACATACCACCAATATCTTCATTTTCCGGTCGACCAGGGAGTTGGAGTTGCCAATCAACTTCTTCAATAGCAGACTTGCCGTGGGTCTCAGCATTTGATGATGATTTGACCAGAGTATCAGGATTAATATGAACCTTAGGGGCACAGCGAATCAGCACCATCATTGCCCTTCCCAACTGAAGCGGTAACTCTTGCCAAGACGGATTAATGGGAAGAGGCATCATACTTGCTTGAGGATTCTGGAGTCCCATTGTGTCCGGATAAGGCAGAGCGCAAGTGCGAATCCATTCCACGTCGAACTCGCCAATATTTTGCTCCTCATTGAGTTGAGGTTCACCGGTGATACGAGCTACTCCTTGAAAATGCTTCCGGTTCCAGACTGAAAAAAATAAATACACGTGCTTCCCTGCGTCTGTCCATGCTTTTTGGACGTTTGATAGTTGCTCCGGCGAGCACACCCACTTTTGCAACTTCAGCGACTTCCCAATATTCAAAAGCGTGGGAGATTTTATCAAAAAATATTTAGGCTCCGATACATCTCTATCAGGCAGTTCCCATTCTTCGGCAAACTTGCGATAAGCTCTTACCAATTCCTTCAAATCTGTGAAGGCAAGACAACTATGCAACATAGTCGATACATTACCGGAAACTCGCCTATGTGCAGTTCAAGTTACTTACCTGGTTGATGCCCTCCATAAGATTCGTCATCATCTTCTTGGTCTTCAAAAGCCTCAGATTCTTGTTTATTTGCGGTATTCTTGTTGGGTATCAGCTGATTACCCTCAATCCACAGGTCGGAAATATCCGGAAGCTCTTCAGGTCCCCGTTTCACGTGTCTGGGTCAAGTACATACACAAACATGACGCGAACCAACGTTAGTCTGCATGAGTAAAACTCAATGATTTTTCATACGCACCTGAATCGGCACAAGGGTCCAAAGCTGCAAAATCCCAGTCTATAATTATTGCACTCCTCCTTTTCTTCCTGGGAAGTGTGTTTGAAGGGACATCCTTTGATATTACATTTCAGTCCATATTTGCATTCCGGCATTTTACTATCATCGTACTGCATTCCCATCACATCATATAAACGTTGTTTCGGCGAATGATCACGCTAAAAGGCCACATACCACATGCAAGTACTCGCACTCCATGTCCTTCATACATCGTCCTCGCAACCAGAAACGGCAGACCACCTTCTTCTTCTTCCGGCCGGAAGGAGTCCACCATTCTCCCCTTTCATCCACATGCGCTGCATGCGCAGGGGCTGGAATGAAAGGCTCGAAGTCGAACTGGATGTCATTGAGCGCTACTGTGGCCGTCATTTTCCCTCAATGAACTCCCGTCCGGAACGAGACAGGAGAGCACTCAATACTGGACAATACCGTGTGTAATCTACCAACAATTCCCTAACGACTAGTGCATTAATTATTGTGAGAGTTTGGTTATGCGGCTTCGCAGCAACCTAAAGCGTGCAAACTTTACGTTCACTTAGTTCGGAAACAACAAAAAAGGATTCAAAGGGGCTTCGAGTAGGGAGGCCCACGGTCAAATATTACTGACTGTATGTGCTCTTGTATTGCCGTCAATTGCCCAGTGGGAGAACCAATGCCGTCGTGGTGAAGGTGGAAGCCCTTTTATCGCATTTGAAATCCATGAATTTTGAGAGGAATGGCTGCGTTTAGAGGGTTCGTCAACCTCGTAGGTGTGGGGCTTTTAGCCCTCCATCTCCTTGGTATACAGTCTACAGAGGCAAAATCAGCCACCGGACCGCGGGTTCTAGCAATACTGAATGATAAAGGACAGAAGACCGCATTTAGCCAGCTGTTTTCAGGCCTGAAAAGTACGTCTGATACAGTGTTCTCGAGGGATAAAACCAATCAAGTATCTTAATCGGTTCCGGATACTGATGCTGTATTGTTGCTTATGGGAATACAGGTCGAGGATTTTCGGTCGAATACAAGTTAGTTAACGAAGATAAGATTCTCCTGCGTCAGTACAAGGCACAGAAGTACGACCATGTCATCGCAATGGCGCCTACGGCTTACAGTAAGTTGGTTGGAATGGGTCGGTGTCCACAATGTCGTCTGGATCGACGTGGTCTCCTGCTGTATTGTTGTTTTCAGCTTATGGAGGTGTGGATTCAACTGGGTTAAAAGACTTCGTCGCCGAGGGAGGAAATGTGTTCATGATGGTCAATCACACGGCCTCTCCGCTTAACCGCAACTTTGCCACTGAATTTGGCGTTGATTTCCACGATAAAGGTAAGCGAAGAATCCTTATGCTACTGTTACACAAAAGAGTACATTACGATACCATACTCCAACTAATAATTGCAGATACTCGTGTAATAGACCATTTCAACGTAGACAACAGCGATGATGGTGGCCACACGAGAGTAATTACTAACCAAATGACCACCAACAAGCACCTAGTGGGCAAATTGGGGTCGGACAAAGGAGGAAGTGCGATAAGTGCTACAAACAGCTACATTCTTTATGATGGTATCGCACACTCAATCAACGAAGACAGTGTGCTCATTCACCCAGTACTCGCCGCGAGCGACACTGGATACAGTGCGAAGCCCGGCAAAGTTGCCTCCAGCTCTTTGGAAGCGGCCGGATCAGATGTCTTGTTGGCGAGCGGGGTGCAGACGCGTACAAACTCTCGAGTCACCTTCCTCGGTTCTCTTTGGACTTGTAGCGATGATGCGAGGAAGCGCGGTGTAAAGGCAGCTCACAGTAACGCCAAGAAGGACAGCAGTGACAATAGTGAGTTTTGCGACTCTCTGCTTTCATGGACTTTCCAAGAAGAAGGCGTCTTACGGACAGACAATACTTGGCATGCGCGAATCGATGGATCTCCTCCAGAGCATTTGCTGAAGAAGAAGAAACAGGAAGACTTGCCGAAGTCAATGTTTTCTGACCCCGAACTTGCTCGTCAGTCCCTCGTGTATCGAGCAAAGGATGATTTGAGATATTCTATAGATATTCTACAGTGGGATGGATCTGCGGGAAAGTGGACACCTTACATTGCTGATGACGTCCAGCTAGAGTTTGTTATGCTCGATCCTTACGTGAGAACAACAATGAAGCCATCCAGCAATGGCACGTACACTGGTACTTTCAAGGCACCGGACCAGCATGGGATCTACAAATTTAGAGTGATGTATCGTAGACCCGCACTGACAGTATTGAAGGAGGAAGATGTCGTATCGGTTCGACCCTTTTGGCATAATGAATTCGAACGGTTTATTACCACTGCATACCCCTATTATGCTGCGGGTATTATGACAATGATCGGGTTTGTTGTGACCGGATATATCTTCCTATATACAGAAGACAAAGCAGTATGAGCTCCGTCGTATATCATTTATCCGATGCTCTGTGTATGATGCCTAACTCAGACTAGATACTTGACTCTCTCAGGAAATCGAAATATACGACATCATCAGTTACGCTGTCCAAGTGGTCCGTTTGTACGAGTGCTGTGTCCTCGTTGCCACCGTTCTCTGTAACAGCTTTGTCTCTCGCTCTGTGAGAGCGGTAGTACGCTGAATACAAAGCCAATGTCCTCATTCTCCCCATGTGACTTACCGTATTAACATATCTAGGCTGAAACATTCCACGGCTTGCGCTAGCAACATAGGAGCCTCATCGCTGACCATCTCAACTTCTTGGTTACTCCTCATAATCTGCTTGATACCCGAAATAGGTAGGTCACTCCGCAAGATCTGCAGGAAAGCATCTAGTCTAATTGACTTCAAGCATTAGTTTTTTGGGTAGCGATACTGCCATACTTCGTTTACTTCGTCTTCGTGGCTCGTTCTGACGGACTGAAGAGCTACGGAACAGTTCCTTGAGTACTGGATCCAGAAATGCTCGAGCACTTGGACTGCATACTGTCGCCTATCACCACCAACGGAATAGGTAGCGCAGGTGTTGTCCTCTTTGGCCGAGATGTATGCCCGCTGAACAGCGTCCTCAATCAATGGGACTTCACCCTCGGCATAGAGCCATGAACGCCCGTCAAAGTTCGCCATTTGACCTACTGCTAAGAATTTGTTCGTCTGAAACTAGTATAGCACACTCTCCATGTGTCGTCCTCAATTCTTTCCCGTTTCGCATACCACAGTATTACAAATCAATCCAGTCTCCGAGATCTCGCGAACCACGGTTTCTTCATCATGGGCTGGCTAGACTCAAGAAATATGACTGTCAAACTCTTGACCGCATCCCTTGGAGTTGTCATGACGTAACTGATGGAGTTGTTGTACGCTAAGTTCTTGCCGTTGTTGAAGTGTGCAATTCAAATGAGAGCTTCCAATTCAAATGGCCCAATTTCAAAAACGAAAAAGTTAGAAGGGCAGATTTTGCCCCCTCTAGTGTTGTTCCATGCTACTTTGCTTGGCTGATTCGATAAAAGAAATCATTCTCTTTTTAATAGTATAGGTATTTTTAAGTCTTGTAGTGGAAATGGAGGGTGTAGAGGCACAAGAACGGGAGACAACGTCCGGGGAGGACCCCTCTTGGACAAGAGAGTCTTCCTCTTCATCTGCTCTTTCTGGTGCAATGACGACCCCAAAGAGCTCCTTCAGGGAGAAAGAGACTTCTGATGTTCGTGATAATACGGGTGATGAAGGAAATAAATGCTTGACCACGGACCCTCAAAGTGAGAAACGACGGCAGCGTGGCTCCGAGCGCGCCCCAGAAGAGGAAGAAGATGAGGTTGCGCGTCAACTAGAAAGCACACAGGACAATTCCCCCTCGGATAACCAACGTTTTGGAGCTAGGCGTACTACTTCCTCTGATCAGGAGGAGGATGATAATCCAGCGTCAGCCGATGACGACAATGTAAGGGAGGATGGAGAGAGCGCGCGCACCCGGAACCAGACATCGACTGATGAAGCACAGATATTTACACAAGAAATGGAAGAAAAGCACGGGTGCACTGATGATACTCATGCAGAAAATCAGGGGGAAGATAATAGTCGAGACAACTTTGGTGGAGGTGAAAATTCCGTTGTCGAAGAAATGGACGAGAACTTCGTTGAGCGTAGCGATCATGAAGCAAATCATGGGGAAAATCATGCCGGAGACAGAGTACATGGGGATGATACTTCCGTTTTGAAGCCTGACGAAACACAGATATCTACAGCAGAAATGAAAGAAAAGTCCGAGCATATCGATGATAATCATGAAGCAAATCATGGGGAAGATGGTACCGAAGACAACTTGGATGGCAATGAAAATTGCATTGTGAAGCCTGCGAAGGACCACAACGACGCACAGCTAGACAGAGAAGACAAGGGAACTGGAAATCGGGATGTTGACAAAGTGAACCATAGTGAAGCCGATCACTCTCTAGAGGGGGGAGAAAAGGCTGCTGCTGCCAAGGCGCACTTTGAGGACACGGATAATTGCGAGGATGATGGCGAAGCAACGACTGATAACTCTAATCGCTGGAAGGAGGAAGACGCCACTGCTGACGCAGGAGGTCAAGCTGAAAGCGAACAGGCTTCATCTTCCAAGGTCAAAGAGGGGGACGAAGAAGATGAAGATGAACTTCAAGACACGACGACAAGAGAGAGGGGAAGTGAAGAAATGGAGGAGCCCACAACGGAGAAACAAACGCCAAGAGTGGAAGGACAGAGACACGAAGAAGAGTCCCCAAAAGAAGAACAGCCGCTAACGAAAACCGAAAAAGAAAGAAGCGAACGGGAGGAGAAAGAAGACGAGTCCACAAAAGGAAAACGACCGAAAACGGAAAAAGCAGAAAGCGACGAGGAGGAAGAAGACGAGTCTACAAAAGAAGAAAAACAACGGCCGAAGACGGAAGAGGAAAAGAAACTAGAGAAAGCTCAGCGGTTGATGCAACTTCGACAGGTGACGGATGAAGAGCGATGGGACCGTGTTGATCGACTCAGTGAAATGATTAAGCAAAAAGCTATGACCAGCAGAGAAAAGAAAGGACTGGCTTCTCGCGATGCACGACCTGCGCATGCTGCAGGAGTGACAGGCAGTCGTCCACTTGACAAAGTACAGCTGAAACGAGACAATGACGCTGATAGGCGGGATGTAATCGTGTTGAGTGATAGTGAGGATGAGAATATGGGAGACAACGACACGAGAACGTCAGACGGTATTGGCGAGTCGAATACTCAAGACCAGGGTAAGCAAGGGGTACCACAGGAAGACGCATTGGCTGATGACGAGACCAAAAAGCTAAAAGAGGAGGTAGAGCAATTAGAAGCCAAACTTAAGTCGTGGACCGATTCAAACGGGAAAAGTTTGAAGACCGCAGAAGTAGAGAACATTGTCCACCCTTTAATTGCTCATCTCGCGGCTTCTTCAGGGCGGGCTACTTCTGCGCTGCAGAGTGCTCTTCATGAAGGCCAGTTGCCCAATGCATTCGACTGCAAGGATATAGCCGATCTGCTGACAAGACGTGCTACCAATGTGGCTAACAATCAAGTAATAACGTCCACCGTCAATGGCGTTTCATTTCAACAACGGGCACTAGACGAGGGAGTCGAAATGAAAGGAAAATACGCTCGCACAATGCTACGGGCGGCACTCAAGAACACAGAGCTTCTGCAGACTGCCAATAATTCCGCACGAAACCTGGGGTATCGCTCTGCCGTGGCACAAGAAATTGGAAATATGAGGAGGCGGTTACGGAGGATGCAGCAGCAACTGTCAGAGAAAATGGAACGGATGCGCCAAACAGATGAGGACCGAAAGAAACGAGCAGAAGGAAAAGGTAAACTTCGCGCTCAACGATTTCTGGAGAAAATTGGTGCAGCTGATGTCGCCGAGAAGCACACAGATGCTTCCATATCTGTTGCTGACCAGGAGGCTAAGCGTACTCAGGAGGAACAACCAACCCCGGACGAAAAACGAGAGGACGAAGATAGCAAGGGTCGAGAGGAAAAGATGGTCGTGGAAGATGACCCAAGAAGGGCATCCAAGCTACCGGTCGCATCAGAGTCTCTTCGAGGAGAGACAGAGAATTCACTAAGCATGCCAAGTTCTCCTCAACTATCCGGTGAAAGCATCTCCACAACTAAGACAGAGAGTGGTGAATCCAACACATTATCGCAGGCGCCCCAAGTAAAACGGACGTATGGCACTCAAAAGCCTAAAAGGGCCGGGGATGGGTCAACGAATACTTCGGGTGAAGAGCATCTGGATGCCATTTATTCCTCTGCAACCAGTGCGCATAGCATGCCTACTCCGAGGGAATCCAATATTGCTCACGAGAGTGCCTCTGGAGAGCAAGAATCTCACATGAGTTTGCCCACCAGTTCTCTCGTCGCTGAAAAGTCAGAGTCGACATCCTCTGAAGCACATGGAAGAACAGCATCGACGACCCCTTCGAGCGCTGCTCCTGCCCTTGTCGTGGATGGTCCAAAGCAACATGTGGCCAAAGACGGATCCATTACGAAATCTGTAAAGCAACAGCCGACGTTGTTTGGCCTCTTCTCTGGAAAGAACGCGTCGTCGGCAGAAACAAGTGCAAATGCAAGTGAATCTAAACCACCGAAAACGTCATCAACAGCATTTGAAAATTTCTTTCTTAAGAAAGTCTCCACTGGAAAAGAAGCAACAGATGAACCCATTGGCGATCAGAAACCTGCAGAATCCCGCGAAACTAGCAAACATGAAGAGTCTGAACCGGAGTACACTGGTGAAGAGGACGAAGAAAATGAAGGTGACAATGAAAACGGAGGTGACAATGAAGACGAAGATGACAACGAAGACGACGATGAAAGCTCTAGTGAAAAGCAATACCACGAGAGCGACAAGCCGAGGAACAGCAAGTATGCCGAGATGATCCGCAAGGAGATGGAAAAGGAATCTACCAGGAAGCGTGAGCAGCAAGAGTACAAGAAGGCTCTACTAGCCCAGGGAAAAACTGAAGAAGAAATTGGCGAGTTAGTTGAAGCAGAAGCCTCAGAGGGCGAAGAGGAAGACGACCAAGTCAAACAACTTTCGATGATCGGTAACTTTACTAACTCCGACGAGCAACAGAAGGCCGCGCAAACTGCAGAAGAACAGAAGGAAGAACAAGAGGCATTAGGATACAATGTAGATCTTTCAGAGGCACTAGAAGGTATTGTTGACGACGTCTCGAGCGACGAAGAGGATGATGTTGACCAGGCATTCGTTGCCGAACTTCAGCGCAAACTTGACGAACAGCAAGTCAAGACAGTTATCCGCGCAGTTAAAGAGGGACACAACAAGTATAGGAAGAAGCGCCGCAGCACGAACAATCGAGCCCGGGCAAATCTGGAGAAAATGGAAGAAGCGGAGGATGCGTTCGAAGAATATGATGACGAAGCCGCAATTGAACAAAGGGAAAAACAGAAGCGTGAAAGAGGAGCCGAAGAATATGGAGCAAGGGTCTCCACCGAGGACAAGGACTTGGCTGCCGACGATGAAGGTTTATTTGACAGCGAATCGGAAGATGACGGTGAAGAGCGTGGAAATGAGGAAGGCTCATCCGCGGAAGACGAAGAGGACGACAATGATCACTTCGACGTACAAACTGCCCTGCAAAAGGCGGTGCAGCGATGTCGACAGAGAGCTAAGGGCTCAAGCGAACAAGTCGAGCAACAAACAGAGAGTGCCGAGGAGACAGAAGGGCATGCTGATGCTACGGTATTTACAAGAAAGAGAAGAAGAGGTGCATGTATGTTTAGCTATGGAGAAGACTTGGGTAAGCTTCGCCGTGAAGAGTCCCAGACCCAGAACACGCCAGTGTCGGATCACCAATATGGCTCTCCGCTGGATTCTCTTTTGGACTCAGAGCGGAACGATGGCACGATGAAACTACCGGCGGAGGAACAAGAAGTAGCAAAACACCGTAGGGTTGGGTTTTGTGAGGAAGTAAAGCCCGCTGTTCCCGCTGATGGTTCGACTGCTATGGAAGGCTGTCAGAACGCCTCTCGTGTTGATGCTCCCAGGGATGCTACAAGGGACACCGGAAAGCAGGCGAATACCGAGGAGGCAACGAGTTCCATATCAACGTCTACCTCGTCTCAAATTCATGACCAGGAGCCAGCCGGGGGATCTATGCTTCAGCAAGCGCTTAGATCAGTCGGAGTGTCAGCGCCTCAGAGCGGGAACCTAGTATACTCTGATGCGTCAGCGGCTGAACCCACGCCTATCGCACGAGCGTCGAGTGCTCCACCGTCCTTTGAGGAGAACATCGGGTCTGAGTCTGTACTTATGTCTGGTTTTAGTGACCAACCGTTCAACAGTGAAAGCACCATGCACGGGTTCGGGAGCTTCGGTCACAGTGCTACGGAAGGATATAGCAATGATGGGCATTTGCAAAGCAATTGGGACACCTGGCTTAATCTGGATTCTTTGCCCGACTGGGACTCCCATAGCAAGTACGCGCACCTATCTTTGAAGCGGCAAAACGACGGAGCTGTCACGAACACCAGTGTACAGCGCTCTGCTTCGGGGTCCGCTTCTCGGGGTGGACGAGTATCCACTAAGGGAGCTCGTGGTTTCGTCTTCCAAAAGGCGAAAAAAGATAGCTCTGCAAAGCAATCAGACCCCCCAACACAAGAATCTGCTCCTCAAACAGCCCCCACCACATCTCGTCCCAAGAAGCCCACAAACATATTAGGAAAACGGTCAAATAGTATGTTGCTAAAAGCTATTGGAGAGAACAAAGGTTACCGGGGTTTGATAGATGCTAACAAGAAACAGAAAGGAGATTCTTCCGATGGATTGTAGATTCTGCGTAACGTTCCAATTCCAAATGATACAGGTACAACACGAACTTGTACTGAATGCCCTCATCCGTGCTATTTCTCTCCTTAGAACCACTCAGTACATCTCAACAAATACGACAAACGTCCTTGAAGTTTTTAAAATTCTCTACATTCTACGCAGCGTATCTGGACTGCCTCCCGCTTCCTGAAACTTTTTAACCTTCCAATTCCCAAAAGTTTCCGCCAAAACTGTGTATCCGGGATCTAAGCCCGGAGGCCGCGCGGAGGGGCTTCGGATTCAAATTTCAAAAAAAAAAAAGATCCCCTTTGGAGCCTTTTACAGGTTCTATGGACACGAATGTTTCGTTTTTCTCCGCCGAATTCATTACGACAACTTATCCAACAGCTCCGAGAAGATGAGCGAGGAGCTGGGACGCCCACACAGCCAGGAAAAGGAGGGAGAAGAGCGCCGGCGCCAGGGCAGTGATGTCCAACTTACCACGATAATGAGAGCTCTGGCTCTCCGTGATCGCCATAAAGTGAATCAGGTGCTGGATGCGTACCAGTCGGGTCCTTCGAGGTCGTCTAGTCCGAGTAGTACGCTCCTCCGAGACAACCCAAAGCTCACAGAGGACTGCGTGGCCCTGTTGGAGACGCATTGTCGACCAGGATACACCGAATATTTGAGGGAGAATGTTCAGGCTTTGGCCAGGAAGCACCCTCATCGTTTACTCCCGGTTCTGTACACTCTGAGCGATGTCGTTGAGGAGCAGGACCTGAGAGCTCTCCTGGACCAACACATGCCTTCCCGTCCCCAGCAACGCCACACGACCCACGGGCGCCTTGGACATGAATATCCAGGGAAACGCGGGGACTATTTCACTGAGACCAAGCAGGCTGAGGAGGAGTACGCAGGAGGGAAAAGCACTGAGGAGAGGGAGGACGAGATTACAGAGCAGAGACAGGCTCCCCATGATTCTGAACGTCAGATGAACAGACGAAGGAAAAAACGTCTACACGAGCGAGAGGGGCTAATAGTCGGTGGGGTACACGATTATTTGCAAAGTGTTGCAAACATAGCAGGGATAGAAGATACGAATGGAGAGTCTAATACAGATACCCGACTCGGTACTTCTAATTCCCTCCTACGGTATGGCTCCAAGATAATGCTGAAAGGTGGTAAGGCTTCCTCACGTTACTTGATGGTGGGTTCGACAGACGAATGGCAAGCGAGTAAGGTGACACAAGGAGAGGAAACTCCCCTCACGACGGATGCACTGCTTGATCGGTTGAGAAACCAAGACGACCTTTTCACGTCAGACTTATCTCCGATGAAAGGGTATCGTCAAGGATACTTCAAACATCGGGAAGGATCTGGTGACACTATTGCAACGTCAACGGGCAACGGAGAAGGACGAAAACGCGATGTTTTTGTCCTTTTCAACCCGTTGAAGACGTCCGATACCTGCCCCGTAGCTCTTGGGGATAAAATATTGCTGCAGTGCCAAAAGACTGGGAAGTATGTTGCTCCCATTGAAGGAACCCTGAAAGCGTCTGTATCTGTTCCGTCTGAAGAAGATGCGCTTGAAGTGGTTTCGCCGCTCTCTATAGCCATTGAGCGTGCGTTAAGCAAGGAAATCGGAGCTACGAGACATTCGACCAATTCTCAAGTTCCAGCGGTATTAATGGCCGCTTTAGGACCGCGTAAATTCGCTCTTGGAATTCACAGTCATAATGAGGCCCCGCCTTTACTTGTGCAACTCTGTGAGCGGGTGCTTCTGCGAACAAGCGATGGGCAGTTCCTTGTAGATGACGGATACCACATTGTAGTGGATAGCTTGTCTGACGCCGAGTTGGAGTCAATCGATTCTGCCTTTTCGACGTTTTTGTCCCTTGAATGGGATATGATAGTAAAATCTATGCTTAAGTTTGTTCAACCTGTTGCTACAGTATGGTTGTTGCAACTCTGGAACAGTATATGGTCTAACGACCAAGCACTAACGCGATCGTTCGCGGAATTGGGGAAGTCCAGCTGGTTTTTTACGTTTCCGCATTCAGGTTTCACAGCCGAATGGAACATTTTGCGGTCCAGTCTTATCGGAGTCCCTCCGTTGAGCTATACTCTGACGGATGCTGGTCGCTCAATGAAACAAAGAGAGGTGACATCGAAACAAGAGAAGTCGCAAATAGAAGGGTACCCGCTTCCGTTACAAGAAGCGATCCTCGTAGAAGATTGTCTTGATGCTCTCGTTGGCGCGACTGGACGACACATCGAAGTGTCTTTTGGAAACTCAAGAGTTGCCGAGGAAAAGCGTCCGGATAGGCAATCTTATCCTCTGCACCGCCTGAGTGACGCCCGGGTGGATGTGGCACATGATGATTATCTTTTGCTCGGAGAGCATCCCATCGAAAATGCACAGCTTGTCCTGGCAAGTGACTGTGATCCCGCGCTTGCATCGCTTGTGGAGAGAATATTACCGATCGCCAACCAGTACATTTTACTGCGCTTGTTTGTCGAAAGAAAGTCGTTCCCTGAAGCCGGTCTCGTTGGGCAAGCGCTTGCATCGGCCGTCAATTTAGTTCTTCGCGAGTATACGCTGCTGGTATCTCAACTAGAACACATGTCTCGAGTCGCTTATGGCGATGCTGGGGCTAATAGCCTTCCTCTAAGCTTGCAGCAAATGTGGTTTCATCTTCAGAAGGCCTCACGCACACTCTCTACGTTGCAGAACATCCTTACTACAGGTAGCGATGTCATTGACAAGGAAACTCGCGGAGGTGCTCTTCTCAATGTTTTATATAAGTAAGTTGACTGTACACCTACTCGTGGACCAGATACTGTACGAAATCCCGTCACTACTTGCAGAGCATATCGAACAGCGGGTGACGACGCGTCCCGTGATATGATCTTTTTCTTGCTAGAACGGGCCAGCAAACCGTTTCTGCAAATGCTACAAAAATGGATTTTCTTTGGCATCATCGACGATCCGTAAGTAAGCCAAGGAGAGGGAAAGTTTTCCGCGAAGACGCCGGTATCTGGGTTGCAGAACTAACGAATTCATGGTGAAGGAGAATGAGGGCTTGCAAGAAGAAGAATTTGAAAAAGACTTCCACGCAAATAGTTGGAACAGTAGATACTACATCGTCACAGTCAATGTCCCTGAGTTCCTTCAAACTTTGCAGGAGCCTATCTTGACGACGGGAAAATATCTAAATGCTCTCAGGTATTCGGGACTTCCAGAGTACGAAGTAACGGTGCCGCATGCCACTGTTATACCTTTTTCTCCCGATGAAAGAGACTACACTGTTGTCATTCAGCAAGCTTATGAGTGGGCTTCTCACCGCCTCTTGCAATATGTGATGCGCGATAAGGACTTGATTGGTGTAAGTGCATGTTACCGTTCTCATTTCTGTGTTTTCCGTTACTCCTGTTGATGGATATTCAGCGTCTACACTCAATGAAAGCTTACTTCTTCATGAGCTTCGGAGACTACATCGAGAATTTTATGGATGCTGCCGAAGAAGAACTAGGAAAGCCTATCGGTAAGCACTTTTTTTCTTTCTTTTTTTTTCCCTTTTCTTGTACCTTGCGAAGCAAATGATTAGACTATATGCGCCAAGCATGCTATTTAACGTTTTTGAGGCTCCTTCCCATGAGAAGGCGCAGGGGCTCTGATGCTTCCTGTTAGTTTTGCCAGTTCAGGTTTGGAACATGCAGAGTGTACTTTAGAAGTATTGGATTTGGCTTTTGCAGACAGTACCACTCCGGAAGCATCACAAGCTCCCTACTCGCGATCAGCCATGTCGCGTCGTAGTGCCTCTGTGCAACGGCTTCGCAGCCTCTTAGAGTTGGCGATAAGGACGTCAGTAACTGCTATGGATCCATACAAAGATGAAATCACATGTCGTCTTGAGAGTGACTCATTAGTCGACCAAGTGGAGGCAATCAACGAAACAACGCATGATGGAGGTCAGAGGAGCTCTCAGTCAATTAAACTGAAAGCGTTTAATTGTCTTACGTTAGATTATATCATTGACTGGCCGCTGAATATCGTGCTATCACGAGGTGCCCTCGTGAAGTACCAGCTGTTATTTAGACATTTATTTTATTGCAAGCACGTTGAAAGAAGACTGTGCAGAGCGTGGACGGCCCACCAAGAGTGCAAAGAGTTAAACTTGAGAGGAGCTTTGTCAAGAAGTTATCTGGCTCGACAGCGGATGCTTCATTTTATGCAGAATCTTATATATTACATGACTTTCGAAGTCATTGAACCTCAGTGGCATGAAATGAACCGTCTTATTCGGTCCCCCGAGAAAACTAGTACGGTTGACGACGTCATTCGTCACCACGAGTACGTAAAAGCTGGCTTTTAAAAAAAGAATCCTGTGGTTATGATGTCTTCGGATTTTCCAGGAATTTTCTCGATAACTGTTTGGAGCAGTGCCTTTTGACGAACAAGGAACTATTCACACTATTGCATAAGATCGCCACACTTTGCATGTTACTCTCGGAACAAATGGCCGCTGCTATCGACAGCAATAAGCTAACAGAAGATGAAGTTGACCAACGAGCGGGTATCACTCCCGAAGTAAAGAATGCCATGAATCGACGTCGACGAGCTCGGAAACAACGCCATGAAGAAGGTTTCGGGCGTGGAGAAAAGCCTGGTGCCGAAACCCCCCGTGGGAACTCAGAAACAAAATCGCAAGGAGGCGAGGCTGATTCCTGGACGTTGTCAGATACCCAAATACGCATTCGAAGAGTTGAAGCCCAAACCGAAGCTATGCGGCATTCAATTGCCCAGGAAAACTGGCAGAAAATGGTGCAAGAGAGTAATGATCTCTTCGATAACCTCCTCAAGAAGTTCTTATCCAAGCTATTCAAGCTGGGGCAGAGAAGTTTCAACAATGTAAGTATGAATTGTCTTCATTTCTGACTGAACATCGACGGCAATACTCTCGAGTACCACGAATTTGCAGTATCAATCTCATTTGGCGCATCTCTGCTCTCGTCTCGATTACAATGGGTTTTACAGCAAAGAATTTCGCTCATCAAGCAAGAAGATTATCCGCTGAAAACCATTGCGAGAAAAAGGGGAATGTGTGTTGTCATGGAAACTTCAGTTACTGGAATTCTAAAGTGGCTTACGCTTGCAGTGTTAGAACAAATACCAACGCTGTGTAATTGTATGAAGCATGTACTATTTCTTTCCCAAACGAACACTATAGACAAATGACAAGTTGTTGTTGTCGATAGCATTGAGGGCGCCGGTCATTCCTTCTGTCTGTATACACTGCGTATCAGATGGTGGGTTTATTAGATATCTACTGCACGTGAAATTATGAAACTAATCGATCCTTTCAAATGCAAAGAAAGCCTGGACTCGGAAAATTGTCGTTTAAGTTTGTAGAGTCGGTCATTATAATAACTTCTTACAACCAAAGGCAGAAAGACTCTGTACTACATCCATCGCATTCGTCAAATTCGATGTCTTGTTGGGGTCTCTGGGTTTTGTCCAGGCTCCTCACTAAGACGTGATCATCGGTAGTTTGAGTTATGTTCCTAGCGACTACTGGCATGCTCCACGACAGAAACGAAAGTCGTGCGGAAGCACGGACCCCATCCAAGGCATATCTCTCCCAGTCACTGCTTAAGATCTACCTGGAATCGTGGTTTCAATGAAACCCCGGCTGCTGTGAGCCTGTATCGGAATGCAATCAGTCAGGTCCAGGGCCGACTACTTACGTGTTGGATCATGTGGTTGACTACTGGCGCACAGTAGGGAAAACTTCGGATAACACCACAACCATAGAATGGCAGTTTCAGTGTGACAATTTAGCCTGGCCCCGATGTGAACGCGAGATCGAATTGTTTAACGACTTAAGAATGTATTCGCGGAGAAACTATTCCCCAAACTTTCAAGGACAGCTTCGTCCGTTTGGGAATTCGGCAAGCTGTTTGGAGGCTAGGTTAAGCACACTACCAAATCTACGTTCTTTGAATGCACAAGCCTTTATCAGCGTCCCTGAATCAACTTTCAAAAGTTTTTCGAGGTTGATGTATTTACGCATTCCAGTTCGTGCTTCAAACATTACAGATTCGGCGTTTCAACATCTCTCAAATTTGTTACGGCTGGACATGAGTTGCATTCCAACACTTGTCTAATTTGTTATTTCTACGTATGAACTATTGCTTTCAGACTACGATCACAGATACAGCGTTTCAACACTTGTCAAAGTTGTCCTGGCTGGATGTATACTGTTGCCGCCAGACGACGATTACGGATTCTGCCTTTCAACACTTGTCAAATCTGGGAACACTGACTTTGGAGTTGTGCACTCAGACATCGATTACAGATGCTGCATTTCAGTATCTCTCAAATTTGTCACGGTTGAACATAAGCTACTGTCGTCAAGAGTCGATTAGTGATCGTGCGTTCCAACATTTGTCGAATTTGTCATCTCTAGGTATGAGCTTTTGTAGTCAGACGACGATCGGATTCTGCCTTTCAACACCTATCAGAGCTGTCAACGTTGCGCATGTCGGGGTGTAATCAGACGACGATTACCGATTCTGCCTTTCAGCACTTGTCCAGTTTGGTGAAATTGAATATGGATATTTGTGATCAGACAACGATTACCGATGCTGCGTTTCAGTATCTCTCAAATTTGTTACGGCTGGACATGAGTTACTGTCATCAAGAGTCCATTAGTGATCGTGCGTTCCAACATTTATCGAATTTGTCATTTCTCAATATCTGCGGTTGCGATCAGACTACGATTACGGATCTTGCCTTTACCCAAGTTAGCAAGGCTGCACGTATCATGAAATAACCAGACTTTTCGGAATTGTTCACACCTGTCAAGTTACACATGCCCCGATGTTCCACAAAGGCTTGAATGAAGCTTCTGGAGTCTACCTGCATATCGCTGAAGATGTTTTGGAATTTTGCGGGAGGACCAATGAGCACTCCATATACGCGTTCCTTCTGAATCAAACATTGCTGTCGTCGCCGCATGCTACCCTTTATCTGCTACCTAAATTCATGTCTAAAACATTATGCGTCTGATGTTACGGATCATATCACCGCTGCTGTTGGTCGTATAAAATTGCTATCAGTTTCCGCAATAAAACCCACTAGACCAGGCCCATGCGCCCTCAGATTTCGAGAAAGAAGAACCATCACCAAGTTTCTTCCTCTTCAGACTCTTCTGAACTCTCGTACAATTCATCAAACTCAGCCTGCCATAGTGTAGCACCAGTGTCTGTGTTGACCCAGTAATATTCCTCTTCGTCGTTATCGTAGAAACATTGCCATGGCCCTCTCACGGATATCACGGTGTCGTTAGTTTCGTTCGTTAATGCGCTTGCGGAAGGAACTTCAGAACGTGGGGAAGTACTTTCAACGGAACCAGTTTCTACTGCGCCACCAACTTGAGTGGCCGATGCTCGATGGAGCCTCGGCGCTACTCTCGTATCCCCTCTTTTATCTTTGGTGGCAGCGTCACTCTTGCTACCCGCAATTTGCTTATCAAATGTAGCAGCTCTACTTGACTTCGTAGGACCTTGCACATCCCGAACGGGGTTTCTCTGACTGATCGTTCGTGAATTTCGAGCTTCGGTACTAAGACTTCGTGCAGAATGAGCACCTTGCGATGTCCCTAGCTCAAATATCGGGCCAAAGCGATGAGACGTTGCCCGCCGCCGTTTTTGGGTATTCATTGGGTTGAGCTTTATACTTTTTCTGTGCGGTGCCTGCCCCTTGCCATCCCCCGAATCTTCGCCCTTCCACAGCCTATCACGAATCCAGTTGAGGCCGATTCGTTCACTGAACGGTCGCGATTTGGATCGCACAAATGCGTCTGTTGGGATATCTTCGCGAGGTACCTCGCTGGTCGACCCTTTGCTCTCGGTAGCTACACTGTCGCGCTTCGAGCTGATTAAGCTTCTGACCGCTGCCGCACCTTGAATAGCAGGCGGAGGGCCCGCAGATGGGCCACCTGCAGACTGCTTCTCCAGCGCCAGAAGATATGCCTGCTGCTCAGGCGCGGGAACAAAGTCTTCGGGCTTTTCCCATTCGGTTTTATCTGTCAGGGAGTTGTAAAAGTACGGAACTCCAGTGGAGGAGTCCACCTGCATCACATTGAACACAAGTAAGCCATAATCGTAAAGCCATGTTTCAAACAATTCGCTTACTCGAATTTCCCAACATTCTCCGGGTTTCAAAGGCATCTCCTGTGGCCTTTCCCATTTCATTTCCCGCGTTATGTAGTTAACATAGTAAGGAAGTTGATACTTGGGATGCTGCTTGATATCCCAAGCGGAAGCAATTCGATTTTGCTCGTCTTCGGCCTCTTCGAGTTCAGCGGGTTTGTCCCACTGGGATTTATGCGTTTTCTTATTGAAATAATACACCATGCCGTTAGGATGAGTTCGCTTTTCCCAATCGGAATTACTGGGAAGCTCTGGTATCTCATGTGATTGGGCGGAGTCGAACGTGGACACGCTATCGCGAGTGTCTTTCTTCAAGAATGCGAACCTCAATCGTTTGGGAAACTCCGAGTTTTTTGCTATCTGTCTGAGATCGTACACAAGCACAGACAATGTTGCCAATGTAACAGTGCACACAGATATAACAATGATGCTAGTTAAGAAAGCACCCATTCCTGCTGAAAGATCTTGAAATGCAATTAGCTGTCCAATAAGAAGAATAAAAACCAAAGATATCAAAGCAATCTGTTCAATGACACCATGCATATGGTCTTGGAATGGTCTCAGCCACAAATGGAGTAGGAGAGAAACCACTAGTATCGTGACACCCCAAAACAGCTGATATCCTACCGAGGAATCGCTCAAAGTGACTGCGGCCCCAATGAGACCGAACTTCCGCGCCATGATTACGGACTCGTACCAGTACCTAGTCTTATCATAGCCAGAGTATAGAAAAGAAAACCTTCGTCGGATACGATCATGATGGAGTTTATCGCGATTGTAAAATAGTACTCCAGCACTAACAATTGGAAAGCCAAACGAAATTAAGGTCAACTGGATCCACGCCAAAGCACTGAAAATAGCGTGAGAAGAATCTTCGCAGGATAGCGTAAAGTCATCGGTAATGTATTGCGTCCCATCAATCGGTTTGGAGCATTTGACCATCAGCAAGCTGTTTCGACTGGCTGTTGGGTAAAAGAGAAAGAGCAAAACCATTACAATTGTGCTATACAGCCCTACCGGTGTTACTCCCCAGAATAACAGAGGCGGTAAAGGATAGCCTTGTCGAGCTTCGGAGGCACGGGATTTCTTCTGATGCCACAACAGAACCAAGGATATCGCAATTGCAGGGATCAATATTATCAGGAAAGGCAAGATAAAAATGAATACATAACGTTGTCGCGAGTTCCATCCCAGAGCACAGTCTATAAAACTTAAATTAAATGATAAACCCGTCGTAGATCCCGCAGTTCCGAACAGATCTGCAGCGACCAGGAGGCATCAAGATCGAAATTGTGAACTAGGGATAGTTGCCTGTTGTCTTACTTAAGACTTGGGTGCTCCATTCGACGGCAAACTCAGAGAAAAAAGATAAAACCTGAAGAAAGTTGAATAATATCTGCATGCAGAATGGGTCACGATAGTGGTCGTGCGGGGTGGGCAACCTCTAAGTCGTTCGAAATACCTTCATCGTCGTTAGTAACTCTCGCTTCTGATATGTGTCTACAAGTGTGTTCTTGGAAGCTTTCCTGAGCACTCTCATAATAGCGAGTACGGCGACTACAGTGATTACTATAAGAATCAGTACAAGCAGTACCCAGTTGACGGCTGTCGAAGCACAAAATAATGAAGAGAAGCCTTGAGCCTCCAAATCCCCATAGCAAATTCACGTTTTCCACCACGTACAAGAATCTTGGCACTTTGTACACTCATGTCCTCCGGCCGACCCGTAGTTGGAATCGCATACTGCACATAGAGGTCCTTGATACCCTTCAGCACACGTGACTGTCAAATTGCTAGGCTGAACGATACACGCCTCGGGATTCTGCGAGGAGGCTTCAATTATCAGTCGGGAACATCTGCCGCGTAAGGAGCGAAAAGTTAAGCACATACGAGGCACTTCCACTGGCGGAACTCTTGCACGGGGCGTTCGCCGTTGAGGACTTCCTCCACCTGACGCTGAGTGAACCAATGGTCCTCTTTAATGACCACTTCCAGTTGCGCCTTCAGTCTCTCAATTTCCGCCAAGGTGGACATCGTTGCTACGACTCCCCTCCGGGGCTGTACAGGTTCCCAAAAATTCACTTTAGACTAATGACGCCATTGACCCACCGAATTCGAGCTGGTCGCAGCGGAGCTTGGATTCCGTGCTCCAAATTACACGCCATACAGGCGGTGCTAATGTCTCCCATGCCACCTCTAATAAGTGACCTACGTGCGCTCCATGACACCGCCTCGGGGGGGGGGCAATCAAACACTGGCTAATACAGGCAAGTGGAAGTCCCGCTCGAGCAAGTTGAAGTTGAGGCCGCTGGAAGTCCAACGGGTGGGTCACTGAGTTGGGCTTGCAGAAAGTCAGGTAAGGTAAGACACGCAAAGATGGCAGAGTTTATTTAATGCGTTTCGTCAAGTAATGTTAAACGAAATAAATTTTCTTTTACATGACGGGGTAGTGGCAAATAGGGAAACAAGAGAGTTCTATTGCTCTACGATACGGATTGGGTATCCAACACTTTTCAAACAACGTAAGCGTTGTCATACAACGCGACGGTGCACTTGAGGAATGGACAGAGAATGCGTATGGTCTGGATCTTCACTTTCCTCTGTGTAATCGGCAGCTCGCAAACTACGCTTGGTATTAAAGGTGCTGCCGTAAGAAGATCCTTTGTACCCGCGCTCATCCGTATCCCGTGCACCTTCTCCCGCTCTAGATAACATCGCTAGAGCATGAGAAGCGCTATTCGTGCGGCTTCCTCGTTTGTCACCTTCACTATCGCGTAATTTGGGAGGAGGAGAGAGAAATGATGCCGCCTCAGATGTAGCAGCATCCGTTTGCCCCGCAGTGTTGGCGTCTATACCAGTATCCTCTGTACTATCAGCTATAATCTTGCTAGCAGTCTGTACTGCGGTAGCAGAAGGTGAAGCACCGCTTGATGCATAAGATGCAGAGACTCGAAAGGCTGCTGTAGACGGGGAAGCCGATGATGCCACCTGGCCCGAATACGGAGAGAAAACAGAAAGCTTCCTACGTTTTGCTCCTCCTTCAGGCCTAGTACGATTTGGAGAATACACCATATCAGTCAGTGTCGCTACACCTTGGTTCGATTGCGATTCTGCCGACTCTCCTACACCAAACCCGAAACTATTCAGGAAATTGTTCTGCCTTAAACCAGATCCCTCGCGTAGGCGTTTATGATGTATATCCGGTGTACGGCCGGCAGGTGAAGCGGCCACAGCTGAGAGGAATTCCAGACCTCCTTCGCTAGATGACGATCTGGGTGGAGTCGACTGCGTTCCGTTATTTTCGGCCTTCTCTTTCGACCCATCACTGGCCTGATGAGACCTATAATTTTGAGATGAACTTTGCTTTCCTCGCAGTTCATCAATCTTCGCGAGTCTGTCCTTATAACGCTCCATTTTTATCTCAGAAGCATCTTGGAACCATTTCCTCAGTTCTTTGAAATATTTCAAATGACTCGATAGCAAAAGCTCCTTGGAAAAATACCCGTTTTGCCCTAAAATTTTCTGCAACGAATGGCTCCGGAACTTCTAGTCCTGGTCGAACAGGCGGGACTGCGGCAATCTCAGCTTACCTCCTTAGAAGTGGATCGGGTTTCGGGTCTTTGAGCGACACTAACTTCTTCGTCCTCTGTTTCATTTTTGGACACTGCTGGTTTAGGTAAATCCTGCAAAAGATTGGATAATAAGCGCACGTTAATCCTTAGAAACCAATTTGAATCCCGACCGAGAAGTCATGGAATTTGTCCACCCCTTACCTTATATGCTGGATTCAGCGGTTCGAAAGTCTCTTCCTGAAAGTCGAACAGCACATAACGAGAGTTAGAAGCCAAAGGACATACCATGACTTTCGCTGAAACGCATGAATCGCGCGTAGTGCTGGGAAACACTTACTTCTCGCGAGGGTTCATCCCATACGAATCTCCTGCACAGTTTATACAGGCTGTTCTTATTCGCTTCCAATAGTTCCGCAGGGAATCTGCACAAAACATCGTCATTCCACAGGTGGGTCTCGAGCATCAACGTGAGCACTGACATACGAACAGCGAGCGCTGCTTTGTAATTCAAAATGAACAACAGGCGAAGCCGTTTAAGGCAAAAAACGACAAAAAAGGTCGGTCGCGCGGATCCCCCTATACCGCCCCTGGCAAGAACCCGCCAAAGGAGGACTGATCCTTCCGGAACTTACCGCCTTCCATGGATGGTGACGGTTATCGACGCAGATCGACTTGTTTCGGTCTCATTTCTCCCGGAACTAGAACACCTGGGGGCGCTCGTATCCACTGCGCTGGCGCTAAGCGACGATGACATCGCGTGTGGTTCAGGAAAGACTTCTAACGACACGGTGGAAAATCAAATTTTTGGCGCAGAACGACACGTTTTGATGTTTGCAGCTCGTAATTTACATAGCTACTCCATTAGGGTACTACATCGAGATTGTCCGAAATACTACAAAAGGATCCCGTCTCGGTGAGACCTACAATATCAGCTACTGCTCCACTTTGGAGTGCATGTACACGACTCGACGTTTATCGGCTGCGCAACTTCAAGAAATTTTGAATTTCACGCTTGCCATTTGAAACCGGAATTGTCCACAACGTACCACTGTGTCATAGAGTATTACTCGGAATCAGACACGAATGAGATCTACCATGCTGACCATACGTTGGTCTCGTGTCCGAGATAGAAATATGTGCATTATTAGGGATAACTACTAAACGAGTGGGTCACTAGCACGAAGCCCAATTTCGGGGAAATGCGGGATCTGTACTCACACCAGACACACGGCCCTCTAATGTGATAATGCACCAAGGGCACCCACGACATCTGATTCGTATGGGAAATACACCACTCTATTCTTGCAATGTGAGCCAATTTTCTCGAAAGTCTCCACATATTTGGTAGCTACCATATACTGAGTTGGGTTAACACCGAATTCTTTCAAAGACTCCGCGACGATATTGACGGCCTCTGCTTCGGCACGAGATATAGTACGACGGGCTTCTGCTGTCCCCTCAGCACGAAGCACAGACACTTTGTATTGTCCCGAGGCAGAAGTAATAGATGCCTGCTGAGAACCTTCCGCCTCGAGCCGCTTCTTTTCTCTTTGACCCTCTGCGGTTACGATTGCCGCGCGCCGGATACGCTCCGCTTCAATTTGTTTGTGCATTGCTTGCTGTACAGAGTCCGTGGGGGTAATTTCTAAAATCTCCACAGATAGAATCTCAATGCCCCAGTCTCTGCATATGTTTTTGATACGGGATTCCAGTCCTCGCTGGATCTCTTCACGAGAAGCCAACCTGCAAAGGACCCACAAATACCAGAGTAGACGGTAATTTGTTGATTCTTTTATTGCAAAATGCCCATAGCCAACTTACGTATCATCCAGCCCAATGTCCCCAAGAATTGAGCGCACTGCATACGAAAATCAGAATTTGCACCTACATGCCTCAGCAAAGTATCTCCATCGTTCACTTACACGTCGTTTGCACAAGCTTCTCTACGGCATGTGCCAAGTCGAAGGTTTCGTATGCTACTCGCACAGGGTCTATCAACCGATATAGCAATAGCGGATGCACCTCTAGCTGTACGTTATCACGGGTGATGATAGGTTGTGGCTCAAAGTCCATCACATTCTCTCGCAGGTCAATGCGCTCGAGCTTAGTCTCCTGGTAGTGTGCGTTCGGTTTTCGTACACGTCGATGAGAAATTACATCGTACTGCATTGTCTTGGTTTCCTCCAGTTCGAGCTCCCGCCTATAGCATAAAATAACGGAGCCCTTAGAATGAGATGACAGAGGCTCAACTATGTAAACTTCATTCCATCGACGTACCAGGTAACTTGACGGGGCTTATCCATAAATGGAACAAGAAAATGGAGGCCTGGATCGCATCTACGATGGAATTTTCCCCATCTGCAGCAGCAAAGTGACAGTTGCAGGACCTACACTCCTTCCCTGCTGGTACCACACCTCACGCACCTTTCCACGATCATAGCTGTCCCTTGCTCCACGATACGAATACGGCGTAACAAATATATGACAAGAAGCTGCACAAGGGTGAGAAAGCATAATGAACATCAATATGGCTGTAAGAGAGAGATACGAGGAAGTGAGGGCAACTTACGACGGCCGGAATACCGAAATAGAGGCCAAAGAAGGTCCCTGCAAAGCACATTCCATAAAGAAACCAATATTGATACAGACATCATCTCTTTGCAACCATAATGCTCACGCTGTCAGCGGTTGAAAGGCGCTAATCAGGGCGTTGCGGGTGTCTCTTACCTAACGCGGTGGCTACGTCCACCATTGTTTTGCTCCGATATATACACGCACAGCGACAAGCAAGAGGCTATATCGTTTCCCTAGGCGAAAACAAAGAAAAATCCACCTAAATACAGGGGTTTTCTGACGTAGAAACCCTCGCTGTATAGCCAATAATGAGGAAACAAATAGAAGGAAGGTATCTTCCGGGCGGAGCGCCCGGATGGATTTACGCCGGTCCCTACCGTACAATCTTTTCTGACAACTTCGAAGCCGCGAGTTCTGACACCTTTCTTCGGAGCTTACGACGCCGCATAAGAGGTGAATCGTGGTCATTTTTGACGTTTTAGGTGCCTAGATAGTTGCGCATGAGTTGGAACCAGAAAACCGCTGGAGGAAAGGAAATGGAAAATATGAATGGAAATAACCCTACGCCGATGAGTGCCAGCACTGAGGAGGAAGCGCTACCTCAACAAAAGCCGTCAACTCCCACAAAGGGGCACTATGCGGCTCAAAATGGCAACGGTAGCACAGAGTCGCCCGATTCAAGGAATAAGGAAAATGAACTGGACGATAGTTTCGCGACGACGGACGAAAGCAATGGTGATGCAACCCCTCCTGGAGAGGAGGAAGTGCAAGAAGAACATGATCCGCAATGGAAACCAGTGGAATTACGGACATTACAGAAGCAAGTCCAAGGTAATCAACAGAAAATGAGGTTCAAAACCCCTTATGGATATGCCACGGTAACGGATGTCAGGTATGTTACCCCTAGACTAAGAGTGGGGTGATGTGTTGGTTTCCTTATTTGCAATTTGAAATACAGAGAGAACGAGGACGGGACGACAGTGTTAGTTGATTTCCCTTTTGGAAAGGGATTTTTGCATCCGCAAACTGTTGGAAAACCTTCGAGATTTTCCAAAGGTGATAAAGTACAAACTCCATACGGAAAGGGGGTTGTGCAGGCTTTACGGTATGTCTGGGTTCTCTCCCACATCTGTACTGTAGAACTCTTGGAAACTGTGCTTCTTTGACTTACTGCAGGTTGACTGACGATACAAAGATTTATAAAGTAAAGCTAAACGAATGGTATATGGCTAATGGGGTACATCCTCGAGCTTTTCTTACCGTAAGTTGTGAATCTGAAATTAGCTGACGCCAAGGCCCGATTGCTATCGTTGGTATGGCTATTTTGCTACAGCATACGGATGTCAAAGGGCGCGTAGCGATCACCTTTAATGAAGGTATCCAAGAAGCAGGCGTTCTCAAAGAGCAGGGGAACGCGAAGTTCAAAGCCAAACAATTCGAAGAAGCGACACAGCACTACGCTCGAGCTATTCAAACAGTGCAGATGGCGCCGATGAACAACTTGAAAGAATCCCAGAAGAACGCGCTGCGCCAGATTCTGATAACTTGCTTTTCCAACAGGGCCCAAGCTTGTTTGCAAATGAACCCTGCCCGGCATGAAGATGCTCTCCAAGCATGTAACCTAGCGTTACAGATCGATTCAAGTGATCGAGTGGGATCGAAATCCAAACTTCTGTTTAGGTACGCATGTAGTCACGGAATCGCTCATATACATATCGGTTTCACTAAGTGGTCTGGAAATACGCAGACGCGCGAAAGCGTTATATGGCCTACGACAATACAAAGAGGCTCTACAGGATCTTAAGCATGAGTCCCTCGCTTCCCAAAAAGCGGCTCGAGAACTGCGCCAGCGGGTTGCTGCTGACCTGAAGAAAGAAAACCAGAAAGGGAAGAAAATGTGGGGTGCTGCGTTTGAAAAGGCTGCGAAAGAAAGCTCTGCGGAAGAAGACCAAAGACCACGGAATGAGAATTCGCAATCGAAAACGGAGGCTCCCTCGTCCAATCCTCTAGCTCGCTCATCCTCCCCGGACTGGGACAGTATTGTACAGTCTCAACAAGGGCCTGATACCCAAAAAGAACACCAGGAGACATATTGGCCAGGTGATGATGTGAATGATGATGATGATCAAAATGATCAGATGGAATGCTCTAAGGAAGAAGATCAAGAGTCTGGCAGCATATTGTCTAACAAATGGCTCTGGGGAACCCTAGCCCTAGGAGGAATAGCCACAGCTGCCTATGTATGGAATCGGAGGCGAAAATAAATAGAAGGTGTTGGGTCTTGTCATAGAATAAGGTCTATCGACACAAATATAACAGATAGAGAACGCCACCTTCTGTAGCGTATGTCAGCAGCGCTAGGCATTATGCGCGGCTAGTGACTCGTGCCCGCTCAAACGAAAACTTTTCAAGGTCACAGTTACTAATGTCAGTTAGGGAAGAGAAGCGTCCTCATTTTACCTTCAAACGATGCACTGGTAAATTCACGTGCCTGTTGTTAGAGCTATGCCCCAATGCTGACTGCCAGTCAGTGACCAAGTTCACAACGCACGTATAAATTCAAAAAAGTTTAGTGGCAGCACCCATTTGCCGTGCTCAGAGAGTTGTTTGTTTTTTTTTCACATTTTGTTCAGCTGGCCAATACAAGGCGGATATGCACACAAGAGTGATGGATCTTGTGGTATACCATGATAAATGTGCGGATGGCGTTGTCTCGGCATGGGCCTGCGGACGCTATCTCAAGGAGAAACATCAGAGCTACGAGTTGTTACCTTGCTACTATGGAGGCGAAGAAGTTGCCAAAGATGACATCATGCGCAAAAAGCCGCGATATGTGTATATTGTGGATTTCTCATTCCCGAAACCGCATCTTGAACAATTGGCTCGTCAATGCAAAGTGGTACTCCTGGACCATCACCTTACCGCCCGAGACCAGTTGGCTTCGATCATGGGCTCGGTAGTAGACGGAGTATTTGACATGGAAAGAGCAGGTTGCCAGATAACATGGGATTATTTTTTCCCAGACCAACCTCGACCTTGGTTCCTCGACTATGTGGCCGATAGGGACCTTTGGCAATGGCGTTTACCGCAGAGCGCGGAAATCAATGCCGGCTTTGCTAAATTGGAAGTCTTCGCAGACCCAAAAAGTGAATCAATAGGCAAGTTATACAATGGAGATATCGCGCTATCCGACGTAGAAGACGCCGGCCGTCGTCAACTCGCGGAAACGCGGGCTCTCTTTGAAAGACTGGAGACGCTCAAGCAACGGGTGTATTTTGAGGGACATATTGCTGTCTTAGCAGAATGTCCTTTTGGAGATCTTCGTTCGGAATTTGCCGACTACTTGCTCACTCAACACAAGGAGTACGATTTGGCACTGATTTTCCACTTTAAGCCAACTCGAGGAACTATACGCGTGTCTATCCGGAGCAGAAAAGACGGTGATGTGGATGTCTCTGTTCTCGCAAAACGCTACGGCGGCGGAGGTCACAAGACTTCTTCCGGTTTCGTGGTACAGCCTGACCAAATGAAAAATTTGGTTCGCTATTGTTAGAACATGGTCTACTCCAACAGTACGTCCGTTTTCACGAATGTCAGTTGCCTTCTGCTGTGTACTTTGCGATTACTGCTGAAGCTTGCCATGGTTCTTTTGTGACAATTGTTCACTCTTCGTACCATTGAGAACTCGAGGACTCTCGTTGAACTTTCGGCATTCAGCCTGTTTTTGGTTAACCCCGATCGTATGCACGCTGTTCAGATACCATTACGTATGCAGCATTTTATCTTCAAGAAATGCCTCTTTAATCACGTCATTTCAATTCAATGAAAATATGAAGATCTAATGCGAAAAACTAGATTCTGCTTCTGACGCCCCAACAGTAAAGTGTGTCCAACACTGGATTCCAGTTTTCGCCATGGTTGAAGTTGACGTCACAGGTTGTGTTCTCACCTTGAAGTTGACTGACTCCCGCTCGACTCATTAAGTGTTTAGAAGGCTGTATTGGTTATTTAAGCATTACTTTCGGTACTCTAAAAAGAAAAACATACTAAGAAGGCAATATTATTTATTGCAATCATTTGGATTTATTTGACACAGCTATAATAACCCCACATTTTGAACGATGACTGTTGAGACAACTAGTCCGCCCGTGGAGGAAGAGCGCCCTGCCGAGTCTGTTTCTGAGACGAAAGCTGAGCGCAAGGCGAGGAAACAGGCCAAGAAAGAACGTAAACAGGCAGCCAAGAAGGCAGATGGAAGTAGCAGTAGCGGCAAGAAATCCAAACGCAAGCGAGAAGGGGGTGAACCCTCGGATGTAAAATCCGTCTCGTCTGAAAGCAATCCTTCTGAGGAAGAAAACAAGGCTAAGATCAGCAGTTCAGGCAAAAGCGTGAAACGCGCAAAAACGGAGGCCCCTGCATCCGCTGCTAAGACTAATGGAGTGTCAGTAGAGGACGGCTGCGTCATCCACTCACCGGCTGCCATGGGCACTGACACCTCGGCAGCCAACGGACAGGTGGAAAATGATGATGGCCCAGTGGATATGTCTCATCAACCGATTGAGAACTTCGATCTATCAGAATCCACTTTGTCGAATCTTCGCACTCGGGGAATCGACAAACTCTTTCCCATTCAGTGTCAGACGTTCACTCCTCTCATGGAAGGCTGTGACCTCATGGGGAGAGCACGCACCGGGATGGGCAAAACTCTGGCCTTTGCACTTCCTATCATCGAAAAAGTATTAGCTGGGGGCGTGAGGAAAACAAGAGGTAGACCACCTGTTGCTGTTGTTTTGACTCCTACGCGTGAACTGGCAAAACAAGTAGCAAGGGATTTCGAGGAAACTACAAAGGAACTCTCTTCCCTGGTAGTGTACGGAGGTGTTCCGATTTATCAGCAAACTCAAACACTGAAGCAAGGTGTCGACATTGTCATTGGCACACCGGGCAGAGTTATCGATCATCTTCAGCAAGGTACTCTCCAATTAAATCAGGTTCAGTTCGTCGTGCTGGACGAGGCAGACCAAATGCTTGATATGGGTTTCGCGGATGATGTGGATCAGATTCTGAGATACGTGCCAGATTTGGATAGTCTATCTTCGGCGATAGCCCACAGTGATAGAGCAAAAATTGAGTCTTTTGGAAAGTCCAAAAGCGTGCAGACGATACTCTTTAGTGCGACATTGCCTAAGTGGGTGAATGACGTATCAAGGAAATACATGTACAAACCGAAAGTAGTTGACTTGGTCAAGGAAGGCGATCAGCAAGCTTCAACGGATGTCCAACACTTCATATTACAGAGCCATTGGCAGCAACGAGCTCAAATCGTAGGAGACTTGATAAGGTATTACGGTGGCAGTTCCGGGAGAACTATAATATTCACAGAAACAAAGAAGGAAGCGAATGAACTCGTTGTAGACCAGAATCTCAAGGTAGACGCTGCGGCTCTTCACGGAGATATTGCTCAGAGCCAAAGAGAGATTACCCTTCAGGCCTTCCGTAATGGAGACGTTAAGTGTCTGGTCGCTACGGATGTTGCCGCCAGAGGACTGGATATCAAAGGAGTAGATTTGGTAGTCCAAACCAAACCCCCTCGCGGTAACTTTTCGGGCAAAGCAGATGTGGATACGTACGTCCACAGGTCAGGACGTACTGGCCGAGCTGGACGAAAGGGGACATGTATTACTTTATTTACACCCTCTCAAGAAAGCCTGCTCACAGACATTGAAAAGCAGACGGGAACTACGTTTACCAGAATCGGTAGACCCCAGCCAGCAGACCTTGTAAAAGCAGCAGCAGCCGAGACTGTTGACAAACTAAGTGCCGTGGAAGATGAAGCAAAGCACTTGTTCGAAGAATCCGCAAAGAACTGCCTCGACAAATACGAGCCTCAGGAAGCCCTAGCCCGTGCACTTGCGGTCATCAGCGGCTATACTAGCTCCATGGGTAGCCGATCTCTACTGAACTCCAGTGACAATTTCGTTACCTGCGTTTTCAAATCACCTATTGAGATGCGGAATCTCGGGTTCGCATGGAATGCTGTGAAACGGGACCTTCCTGAGTCAGTTGTTAACGAAATTAAAGGAATGTGCATGTCTGCCGATAGCATGGAAGCTTACTTTGATATTCTGAAGACACATGTGAAACAGGTCAAGCAGGCAATTCAAGGACCAAATAGTCGATTATCCTTTGCTACAGAATTGGCACAATTGAAACCAAAACCTTCCTCAAACAACAGGGAGCAGTTTGGAGGAGGGCGCGGACGCGGTGGTGGAGGACGCGGAGGAGGACGAGGTAGAGGAAGAGGAGGTGGACGTGGCTTCGGGCGACGATAAGCCCTATTCGGTTAGTGGTTTTGCGTCAGCTAGTTTAGCGTGTGTTCACTTAATGTCAGTTCCTTAGAAAACCCAACCACTCATAAATTGAAATTAAATGAAAAACTGGAAGCCGTATTCTTTTCTGTCTTTTGCTTCTTTGTATCACAAGTTCCATTCCACGCTTGATCAGGTCGGCAATGACGGTCTACAGAGTCATCTCCGTAGACTAGAGCTTTCCAGTTGCTGCTCTTTACGATTCCTTTACGCTCTCGAGATTTCTGGGCTGCATCTGCTCGATCCTGTTGCCGATCAAGCAACGATTTAAATACTTCGGGACACTGTTGCCTTAGTCGGTCTCTAAAACGGCTGTACAAGTGCTGACCATCTTCTTCGTTTGGCAAACCCGAGACTTGATCCGGTTTATCCTTGAGGAAGTCCATCACTGTAGGAAGGTTTACTGATGAGACGTAATTCTGAGTCAGCGCCACTGTATCTCGCTCTAAGTTGAGCGCCTGATGAAACCAATGATGAGGGATAAACAAGAGTTCGCCCTCTTTTACAGTTGCTTCCATTGGTCCTTCATCAGAGATGGACTTCCTCTTCATTTTTTGGTGAGTCTCAAAGAACGACGCATACCACTCTGTAATAGCCATAGGGGTGGCGACATCTGCCCCATCACTACTCACATGCACTCCAGGAGGCGCTGTATAACTGGGCGGATACAGGATCCATCGCTTACTTCCACGGAGCACTCCATTCCACGCACTAGTGGCATTTGGATCGATATGAAAAACTGAACCACTCTTTGCTGGCCCAATAATGAGCCACCTGTAATCAGGGCGAAATTCAATACTTTCGTTGGCAACATCGTCGGGGTCTGCATCCCCAGCTGCTGTTCCAAGCACTCCAAATAGATCCTCTGAGAAGTACTCCGGTACAGTGTAATCCTGCGATAAACCGGGAGCTCTATCCTTCCGTGGAAACAACTTATCAAATAGATACAGAGGCTGGTCATCAGCACCTTTTTCCGTCGCATCGCTATACTCGAAGTACTTCTTTAATGGTAAATTGAAATGCCCACATGAAAATATTGTTTCACTATAGTGCTTCAAAAAATAAGATCGATTCCACTTCCTATACGCAGGCCATTGTGTAACCAGGTCTGTGATAATCACTGGTCTATTGGGAATTTCGAAGCGGGTTCGGAACTCCTCCACTGTTAATGTTTTTGCTGAAACTCTTGGGATATCTTCCCCATTATTTAGCCACTCTTCTTGAATGGGCATTGTAGCACAAAGGAAGGGTTGATAGAGAATGTCACTGAACACGTTCCGAACTTTGATTCTCGTGTGCCGTATACTGTCTAGAGGAATCCTCCTGTCCTTGCCCTGTTGTTTCGCGCGTTTCGTGATTCTCTTCCTAATGTAGCTAACTTTCCAACAATCCACGAACTCGAAATCTGTATCATCCCACTCCTTAAAGAAGAGCTGCTTCCACAAGTCGTTGTGGTGGCAAAACGCGTACAACACTTGACTACACCGACTGAGCCGCGCCAAGTCGGGACCATCCAAGTACTCTAAAAACTCCAATAATTGCAAGTCTGAGAAAGCATGGTGTAATAAGGGACCCAACCCTGACGCGCGACTGTTCAACGCATCTGTATCAGCATTGTATGCGTTCCCCAGAGGTTGAACACCATAAGGGTGCTCCTGTTCCATAGCATAATACGGCTCCATTTGTGCGTATACGTTCCGGACTCATACTCCCACACGTGTCGAGACAGTCAACAAAACACTCTCTTTGTCGCAACATTGGACATATCCAAACCCTATGGCTGTCTGTATATTACCGGCAATGTGTCAGCCTGGAACCCTTGTGAAGCTGAGCGAGGCCGACTCGTCCCAAGCTACTAGTTGCTTACCATTGTAGCCAGCCAGTGTCGCTTGGTAGGACGTAGGCAACACCCACCCACGGGAGTCTACCACCCGTATTCGCTAGGACGGGGATATGAGTGACCAATCGACGACGCAATGCACTATAAAGTTGATGATAGCTGGTACTGACGTCTCTGGTCTGCGCAGAAAGGAACGAAAAGCGTCTGGTTGATATTCAGCGTCCAGTGAAGTATGTGGGCCCGGAATCTTTATCTCACAACAGTGAAGAGTCAAAGTATGCGTATGGACACGGTAGTCTCCCTCTCGAAGATCCTGTCTACGTAAAGAAACGAAAAAGCAGTGCAGTGACTGCTTAGAGAAGATAGTCGGAGTACCCCTTGATTGTTCCGACGGGTCTACGAAGCATTCTACCAGCAGCTAGGGAGACAGTGACGATGTTTCATGATATAATGAGATGTTCGTTCTACGAGAGGGTTACGCAGCTTCCCACGCTATATGGTTTTGAGTACAGGCTAAACTCGACTTGTCCCCAACGTACAAATAGCGCACGCTCTAAACTCTAGCCCGAAGCTGCTCACATCACGATTGGCTTAGCGATTTGATAAAAATCAGGGGTATACATACTCAACTAAATATAAGCTTATCCTTACTCATTGCATACTCTAGAGAAAGAGAGTTAAGAAATTGGGGAGCTGGGGCTGTATAACCAACGTTGAATCGACTTAGGCCAACCGACGTCCCGCCGATGAATATGATTCCTCAGCTGACCACTAGAGATGACATTCACGCATATATCGGATTCACTTATATAGAGAACGATACGAATCCGGCTTATCTTTACTGCTTTCTTCTTTCTGTGAGTTAGTACTGGTAGAACCCTCGCCTGCAGTATTTGGGCCAGTCGTGGACTGTTGCCCCGCGTTTTGAGTGTTTGTAACTGTGTTGGAAATACCACTGTGATCTTCCCGTAGAGAGGCCAAATCACTGATAAGATCAATCAATTTGTCCTCTACGAGAGTGGCGGATATATTCCCAGAGCTGATATCCTTTGAGAGTTTCACCTTCTGTAAAAGTTCGGACGCCCGCATGAAGCTGGATTCTGTCGTCTGTACAACATTTGAGGTGGAAGATACTTTAGATTCGGCATATTTGCAAACAGGTCTTTCGTGACATGATTGCGTGCAGCCCTGCAAAGCTTTGTGGCATCTCATGCGGCAATCCAGGCACATTGTATCCGCAGAAGGCCCAGAAGAATTAGCCCCCTCCTTTAAACACGCTAGTGGCGAAGAGAAGGTAGCCGTATACTCACAACTCCGTGGTTCTTTCACACTATCCAAGCTGTTAACATTGCCACACTTGAGTTCCACCTGCACATCAGAAACGTGAGTATGGAAAGCTCATCGACGCGGCCCAATGCGCTTAACATACAGTAGTTGCACGATGTCCAATAGCACATTGCTGGCCATCAGTGTATAATTGCTCTGGCAGTACAGGAGAAGACGACAACTCCGAAGTCCATTCCTTCCAAAGGCTGTAATGAAACCCTTCCTCAATAACCATCCACACAGCAGCATCATAATAGAGTCCTCCAACACTTACCCTAAGAGAACTTGAGAGTTCTTTTCTTTGTCTTGCTGAGTTATATTCTTGAAGGGGCAAAAATTGTAGGTGTACGGGAACTTGGTGTGCACAAAGCACCTACCCACCAGCTCTTTTAAAGCTGGTGGTCCTGAGAACGCTGACGGTTCCCTGGCGAAGAGGGGCTGTAAGGCGTCAAACTGTGGTTCTGTTGGGCCCCCAAAGGTGGGGCCATTATAGTATGATTGCGTTGGGTCCTTTCTGATAATCTTAATAGGTTTTCGCCCCTTTGGTAAAGCCTTTGGTTCAACCACAGAGTCTTCCACTCCGAAGGGTTCATCTTCGAAATCAGTGTCTCCCATGGGGAGTCCATCCTCCTCATCGTAGTCTTCGGGCATGTCCCCCATTTCATCCACATCTTCCATGTCCTCGAAGTCTTCATAATTTGAGGGCTTCACTTTATCCAAATAATCCGACGCTTCTTCATTTTTCGGCTGTCGACTGAGCCTCGTGCTTCCATCTTGCGCCGCAAAGACCGGGCCTTTATCTCTGTATGATTTCTGTAACGCCTCCTCCACTAACTTGTGCTTCTCGTGGTCCATATTGTGCAGACCGGATCCAGGACGGGAACCAGGTCCTCCCGTCTCCTGTACTCCTGCAGCAGCACTAACATAGTGCATGCAGCCCCCCACCACAAGGCACACGAGAGCATTCCACTGTTGCCGATGCTGTACCATCGTCGGCCTATCACCATAAACCTTGAACAACAATCATATGGTAAGAGTGAAACTGGGAGATGCACGCACAAATCCCACAACATGCCTCTGTATAACCACGCTTAAGCTGTAGGAGGGTTGTGAACCTGGGGGTTGCGAGAGTCAATGCGAGTTGCGATCTGGTTTGGATGATAACCCTTGGTGCCAAAGAGTATAACGAACAATCATTAGCAACTGACCACTGTTCACAGCTGTAGCTGTGGAGCTATCAAAGTAGTAGAGACATATGCGCACCAGAAATATCAACTGTTGCGGAACCTTCAAACACTCTCTGTGTATTGTATTTTCAACCAACAAAATTATCCCGTTTCTTGACGAGCTATAGACTCTGCAACTTGAGAGGCCATTCGATGTGTCACTACATCGCTTAAATAGTCGGTTGGTGAACCACCAAGTTGCATGATATCAACACTCAAAGCTTCGGCTTCAGCGTCTGCTCTTGCAAGGCGCTCTCTCAGGCCTGGAAAAAGAGATAAACCAAAGAAGCGGAAGAAATGACAATATTTTGCCCTAAATCGACACACAATAAATAAAAACACATACGTTCAGTTTCTGCAGTTATAAACGCATGTGCTTGTGCAATGCCTCTTAAGTCATCGTCAGGAGAAAACTCCTGATGGTATTCGGCACCTTCGTGTTCTTCTTCTTGCTTCTGAGGACCGCGCAGAAGCTGCTCCCTAATTTGTGGATTAAATTTATGCAAATCGTTGAAAACGATTTCATCATAGTTTTCAGATACTACAGGCTGCGTTCAACATGAATGGGGGGCAAAACAATATCAATTACACGCCAAGAACCTGTCCAGTCTCACGTACAGCTTCTTTGGAAATTTGCCCTCCATTATGATATAGACGTAGGGTGTGTTTTCGTGTGATCGGTTTGGCATTCAAATCGTGGAAGAATATTTTGATATGAAGGTCAAACTCTCCCCAACCAGTTTCATTCAATTCAAACGGTGGTGAAGTTACTTCTGCGCACAAGACATATATGAGCTCCCACATTAGGCAAGATCCGAATATGGAGAAATACATACCTCTATCTGGATTCGCAAAGGATGGGTGCAATTTGAAAACAACAGCTCGTACAGCGTATGAGATGTCTCGTCCATCAGCTCCCCTCACGTAGGCTTTCCATCTGTGAGAATGCTCCTTGTCTGATCCTGGACCAGGGCGCCCCAGCCACCAGGACATGGTCCCGTATACGATAGGCACATAGACCGACCTCGAAGGCGCTCTCACATTTGTCGATTGGCCCTCAGCGTCGCCGCCTTCGTCTCCATTAGCTGATGCTTGTGCTTGACTGGACTCTGGTTGGATACCCTCTGCTTGATTGCCTTGCATATCCACATCCTCCTCTTCTTCCTCAGGGTGAGTGTCTTGATTGGCTACTGCTGCTTCTTCTGCGCCTGCAGAATCACTCTGCCCATACTTGCCGCCTTTAGCAGAGGCTCTCGTCTGCTGTGTGGGCTGCGCTTGGCCCTCAAACCCCACCGATTTCCCTTGTGATGATGATGATGATGACGACATTGTTGGGCTATTCTAAACACTTGTATACAACAGTCCCTGTAGCTATTATTTGACGAATTTGTGGTTGGAACTTTGAACACCGGCATCAAACAATACGCCAGAATACATGATCCGTCAATTTTGTCGGCGACAAATTCCAGGCTCCCGTGAGGAGGCCCCCGTTGTCCATTAGAATTGGACTCCCGAACTCAATTGGGCCTTTGAATTGGCGGAAGTGATGTTTTCAGCTACAGTTATGACGATTATGCAAGAAGAAGACAGTACCATCGAGGGAAACTTAAGGCTGCGCATGTTACCCACCCTCCAGGACGTGAGTTCGAGTGTATTACCGGTATCAGGAAGTATATACATTTTTGGGATACTCCCCACGTCACTTCTCTTTACGAGCCATTGAGTGCGGTCGTGCCCACCATTTAAGGGTGCTTGCTATGTCTACATACGTGAATCTCTCTGTCATTTTCTCGCCTTTCGTACACTTCTCAAGCAAGACCAATGGTACAACACTTTCCTTGCACATTCGTCCAACATTTGCTATGCAAGAAGCACATCAATCGCCAGTTGATTGTTACATCGAAGGTAGGGTTTGTACAGCATCTGACGCTGAGCACTTTGGCAGCCTCTTGAAGGTGCTTGAAGACGCAATTCCCCCTTGTTCTATAGGCATACGGAGTCATATGCTCGTTTTCAAAGGGTTGATCCGAACAGACAATCGAGGAAGTTTATATTACTATGCTAGTATTGTCTCCACCCTCGTATTCGTGGATACCGACCGTTTGAACAGAGTCCGCCCGGTGCAGTTCCCAGGATGAGATCCTCTCTGATTTTAGCGTATATTGCGTTGCAAGGGGCGCTTCTGGCCTCTGCGTCACGCGGAATAGACGCTCCACCATCGAATTCTGTTCGTGGGTCAAAGCAGAAAGGGAAGGATGCCTCTGGCACCCAGTATGTTTATGCAAAATTGCCGAACGGAGACGGAATTGTGCAAGGAATTGAGCTTCCTGAAGAAAATGCCAAAGTATGTTAGACTTTAATTTTCCTCACACATTGTATGCATATGACTCTTCTGGTTAATTCGAGCCATGTACAGTTCTGGAAGGGTATCCCTTACGCAGCATCCACCGGAGGAGAGAACCGCTTCCGGCCTCCCCAGAGACGCGCTCCTTGGAATGGTGTATTCAATGCCACAACATTCGGTCCTGGTTGTCCCCAAACTCATCACAACGCAGATGTCCCTAAAGTGAGCCCGAATCGACCGAAGTTGTCTCCCTTAGCTGTATCCTAGTGTCACCGAGGTTTTGCGTCGTCAGGTTCAATCCGAGGACTGCCTGAACTTGAATGTGTACACTCCGGCTTCAGCACCACCAGCGAATGGCTGGCCTGTGATGATTTTCTTCCATGGAGGTGAGGATATATCTGTGTCTTGAACGTATTACTCCAAGAAGAGCTCAGCGACTTTGCCCTTCGTCTCAGGTGGGTTTCAAGAAGGTAGCAACCAAGGACCATTTGGTATCTACGAAGGCAACTACATGTCATCTCACGGAGATGTTGTCGTAGTCACTTCCAATTATAGGTAAGATGAAGTAGTTTAATTTTTCCAAATTTTACTTATTAATGTTTATCTTCGACAATGATAACGATGCAGGCTGGGAGCTTATGGCTTTATTGTTACAGAAGAGTTACCCGGCAACCAAGGTTTCCTCGATCAGCAAATGGCCTTGAAGTGGGTTCGAGATAATATCGGAGTATTCGGAGGAAATCATTCGAGAGTGACTGTTTGGGGAGAAAGCGCAGGAGCAATGAGTGTGGGTTTCCACATGGTATCTCCAAGCTCGAAAGGCTTATTCCATCAAGGTTTAATGGAGAGTAATCCCTCAGGCTTCGTTTACAAGAACGAGGAAGAGGCGGCATACTATGGTCTCAAAGTTTGCTCTGTCCTCCAATGCTGCGAAACGAGCGACCGAGCAAAACGCATCGACGGCAACAAAAACGGACTCCATCCGTCTTCGGCCCCTGATGCGCTCCGACACCTATTTGCGAAATCAGCGTTAGAAGACTCAGAATACCTGACAAAGGAAGAACTTCAGATCGTTGTTGCTGAATCTAAATGCAACCTCAAATGCATGCAAAATGCCACCATTAAAGATGTCAATAATGCCTGGAAGAAGGCAGGAGGAGATGTGTGGACGTTCATCGAGGCAAATTGGCGACACTTACTCGATGGTACGGTATTCGAGTCAATGGTCACCCAAAGGCTTATATGACGAAAATTATTGGCCTTGCAGGTTTTCTTCAATTTACCCCAACGATTGATGGGAAGGTGATTCCCCAGGAGCCGTTGAAAGCCGTAGAGGAAGGAAATTTCACAGACGTTCCGCTTCTCCTGGGTACCAACCGTAATGAGGGATCAACCTTCATTTATGCTGCCATTGAAAACCCACTGCCCTCGTTTTTGGCACCGATATTCTATGATGTCGTTTTTGGTATAGACAACTCCAAGAGGATCTCGGCGCGACCTCGTTATGCTCCGAATACTACTGATGATGCCCGGGTAATAATATCGCAGACGCTCACGGTATGTCGGTGTCTATCAGCGACACACGCCTGTATTTTATTTCAAAAGCTTTTATTCTCCAGGACTACCTTTTCCGATGTTCTTCTCAAAAATTCGCTACCGCATTGGTCAGTAAAGGCGTAGGCGCGTACGTCTATCGGTTCTCCCACATATTCTCCCATGCGGATATTTACCACAAGTTTGGTCTGCCTTCAATTTGCGTAACGAAGGTAGGCACATCTATTTTTGGAATCGTTTTCGTCAACCCATACGCCACTGATAATTCCGGTTTTGCATTGCAGGTTTGTCATGCAAGCGAGCTGCCGTTTGTCTTTCACAATGATGTTCCCCAAGTAAACGGTACTTTCACCAAGGCGGAGGCTGAATTCTCCCAGACTATGCAACGCTATTGGACAAATTTTGTTAGCACGGGGAACCCTAACAAAGGACAAGACGTTCCGGTGCAATGGCCCTTGTGGAATGTTGAGAACAGACCGAATATCGGGTTTGGCAACGGCACAAAAGTTGACATTTATACTGAGAATAGTCAAGAAATGTGTTCATTCTGGGATACTGTCGGTTACTTCCATTAGTAGTATGTAAAATGACACAACAGCGACTAAATGTAATCTTTTGCAGTTATAATTTGTCATTTTTTGCTGCACTAAATTCGGCCTGCTCTAGGGTGCGCATATTCTTGGGTGAAGGCACTTCAGTACGCGGTTTTGGAGTAGAAGTGGGACGCGATCTTACTGGGGAATCAGGGCCGACAACAAAGTTAGCTGGTTGTAGTAGATGATCTCGTTGACTGCTACTACTGGTTTGTACGTGCAACTGATGACTCTTGCCTTGCCGAGTTGGAGAAGATCGCCCGGCTTCCTCTTCGGCAGCTTCTTCTTGAGGTTCTTCTTGCTCACTACGCGGTGTCTGCACACCAACATACTCGTCCGCCGCCGCTGCGAGCATTCCCTTACGGATGTCCATGATAGAGAGATCAATATACTGTCGTCGTTCTACGTTGGACAACGGCTTGGTAGCATCCATTGATTGAGCCGCTGAACTGTGCTTCGGAAGAGTTTGACTAACAGACTGCTCTTCGGTAGACTTCCGCCGACCAGATGGAAGTTGGCCAGTAAAACGAGCGTAAGCGCTTAGTACCTGCTTCAATCGGTATTCGAACATTGAATATAATCTACGGCAGTCACTACCCTCAGTAGCATGGGAAACAGGAACATTAGCATCTAATGTTTCCAGTAATCGCTTAACACCGTCGCCAAGCTCTTTCTGTGCCTGTTGGAGAATCTCGATTTCTTGCGCTTGCCTGCAGCGCATACAATTAGAACGCTAAGTGCAATGAGTATTTAGTAGCAGGCACACGAGCTTACCTTTTCTTTTTCTGCTTTGCCTGGTTTATTTGCTTCTGCATTGATTCAAATACTCCTTTCCGCTCTGTGTCCGTTACACGCAGCTCATGCTCTCTTTGCTCAATTTCATTTCGGTACTGCAACAAAGCGCACATGGAAGACTGAGAGCAGTCGAAGACGCGGGCGTTGTTCTACGTACCTGCTGTATTCTACTCCTCAACTCTTCCGATTCTTTTTTCAATCCATCGAGACGCCGGAACAAATTGTAATTAAGTTCATTACCCTCCATAAATCTGTTCGAAAATTCCTCTGGCGACTCGATGCCTGTTACCCAGGAGACCTGTTCCCAGATCTGCTTCAGCGTCAATGTTGGATCTTCTGACTTATCGATACTTTGTAGGGCCTCATGTATGTTGGGCCATCGGTCTTTTGATTTATCCTTACTCCGCTCGGGAGACTTGCACGCCTTTAAGGGGCTTCCAAAGCCGTGCTTGGAGATAACACTCTCAGCTTCTTCCTTAGTTACCGCATGACTCTCGTCCTCATACACGGATGAGTCCTGTCCAGAAACTTTGGGCACAGGAAGGTCCATTTGAAATTTCGATTTATTGATAGTATCCTCAAGGACCTCGTACTCGTTCTCCAATTCGGCAAGCCGTGACTTCGTTTCATTCAGAGCTACATCAATATCTTCTTCGACACGCTCCCGCGTTCGGTCGTATTCGTCGATGTCCTGAACATTGAAGCACATAACAGAATGGCCCTGAAGATATAAAACAATAACGATTCTGCAACGTACCTGTTCATATTTCTTAATTTTTGATTTGATATTCTCATTTTCGACCTCTAGTTTCTGGATAGCCTCCTCCTTTGCATTCTTTTGTTTCCTCCGCTCATCAACTGCCCGGCGTAAGTGTTCATTGTTAGTGCGCTCTTCCATTAAGTCAACGTTAGCTTTCGCAACGCGCTTTTCCAATATTTCAAGGTTTCTCTCCATCACCGCTGCACAACAAAATTGAATCATATACAAAGGGTCTATGAAAGACTTGCAATTCTGTTATCTTACCTTCATTCTCTTGAACAGCATGATATCCACCCATTTTGCCTCGTGATTCGTTTAATTTGTCAATGGCTCTGCACACCATAATAGAAAGCATAGAAAGCTCGGCAAATATGGAGGAAACAATAGTAAATCTTACTCTCGCAGCAGCCGTTGATATGCCTCTACTTCTTTGCGTTCCTTAATAACCTTGTCCCTACGGGCCATAAACTTGCGGATTTGTTCCTGAAGTTGAAAGGTGGACTGTTCTTTGTCTTCCATAGCTGCTGAGGATCTACGCGTGTCTCGTCGCGGTGCTGAACCCCCACCGTGCGATTCCTGGCCTCGTTTACCCTCTCCATCACTCACTAATGACTCGTCGAGTCCAGGCATGCGTTCCATCGACGTGGTCGTAGATTCTTCTTTACGGACACTAGGAGCTTTATCGCTGTCTATCTTCTTCTCTTCTTGTATCCCTGTATTCTGTAGTTGCTCTGATTGATCTGTCTCTTCACGGCGCTGCTCTACCGCTTCCGAAGTTGTGTGAGAACGTCGTAGGGGAGTTCCACCTTCCATTTCCTCCATCTGAGCGCTTTCAAACGCGCTCGTTGTATTTCCACGAGATCTTGGAGTAGCTCCGCCGCTTTTGGAAGGGAGCTCGATTTGGCTCAAGGACCGAGGGCGTAATTTTGCTTGCTCCATTTTACGTTTCCGGTACTCAGCGCTATCTTCCTCTCCAGTCAGAAGCCAGATCGGTTTTTTTGCCGTTTCCATAACATCTTCTTGTTTCGCAGCTGATCCCGAGGCATTTGCTGCACCAGCACCGCCGATAGGCGGGAAGGATGTACTTTTGGTTTGCTCAGGAGATGGGGAGGATTGCTCATCTCCACTGCTAACGCTGCCTTCGGCTTCCATGGGGGAAGAACCGCGTAAATTCTGGAAACTCTTTGCTCCTAAAAGTGTCGGTTGATTCGGCACCGCCTGCTTTCTCGAAAAGCTTCCGTCCATATTTTCCTTCTCCTCATTGTTGCTCATTTTATTTTGGGGCTTTCGAGTTGAGCGACTTCCACGAAAAACCTCTCCAACCGTTAGGACGAAGCGCTCCCGCAAGTTCCAGAGCTGCCGCTCCTGAAGCGCTCAAAACGTTTCAACCGAGATGGAGTGTACTACAATATTTGATACTATATGCCGAAACATGCAAGACCAAGCGGTTTCACAATGCGCCTTTTTTGTCATCATATGGCTCAATTTTGTGCTTGCGACCTGATCGCGATTGAAGTTCGCACCAGACGCTCCAGAGTGAAGCAGTGAAGGAGAAGAAGAGGGAGAGCGCGAATTGATTAAATTCGAGAGTCCAGGCCTGAAGTGTCGAAGCAAGCTGTTGTAGAATCGATGGATGCTACAGGATATTCTCTCAGAGCTTAGCTGGCTTAGCGAACACAGTGAATTCCAGTTCCACCTGTACTGGGGCTGGATGCTACCACTTGTACTGAATGACACGCTGTGCAAAATCCTTTAGCATCGAGTAATGTTTTGTAGCGCATAGATCCGCAATAGACATATTGTGGCGCCCGCGTTTCAGCTTATGACAAACATCGTTGCTTCTTTCTGCACGACTGCCACGGCAACTTGCCCCACAAACGCCGACGACATTGCTACTTTCGAACACACCGAGTTTGGATCATTCCTTTCCAGCACTCTGTTGAAACCAAGTTACAAACAATGCCACTAATGCCGTTCCTTAGTAGCGATCCCACCCAATTCTGTGCTGGCCAGCACTTCAACAAACATTGAAGTCGGCTACAAGGCGTTAATCCACACCATATTAAATCCATGTGTTTGTGTCGACTCGACACTGCCCCATAGAATCCTTTACTCATGACGCTGTGACATGCGATATAATGCATTCCCTGGCTAGTGGGCTTAGTGGGAGAACCGAGTTTGAGCAACCGACATCTTGTTGATGACAACGGCTACGAAAGATGGATGACAAACAAGAAGACAGTGCAGCTGCCATCGACAAATTCGAGAAAAACAAGTACTACCAGGACCTCTTTGATCATCGGCAGCGAAAGATCCACAAGAGAATAGGAGCGAAAAGAGCGAATAAAACGCTCAATCTACGCAAGCAGCCAGGGAGAGTAGTGGCTGACGCGGAGACGGTGAAAGCCAATGTTCAGGAACAAATACAGACATATGAGTACAAGCGCAGAGTCAACGATGAGACGAGCTCAAACATTAAAGTAGGAGGAAACCGTAAAATTCGCAGAGCTAAGTTGGTGGTCCAACATGAATTTCCATGGATGCCGCCAGTAATTGCCCAGGTAAGAAGAGCATGAGCAAAGTCCCACGGCATCTCATCGACATAGACTTGAAAAAGCGTATATGCAGGCGGAAGTGGCTGGTAATAACAAGAAACTGCTCGGAGGCAGAGGTCAGTTTTGCTATTCTCGAGTGCCTAAGGCAACAGTGAAGGATGCACCGTCAAATATGCGATGGCATTTCGGACTCCATGTAAGCGTTCCGTATGTTCTGAAGAGACAGCAACCCTATATCCTCACGTGATATCAAGTTTGCAGAAATGTATGGCTATATCTCTCTGGGTTATCGCTGTTCTCTCCATCTTTTCGCTAACCATTCTGTCCGCCGGAAGACGATTTACTAATATTGACATGGACGGCCTCACAGTAGCCCAGGTAACTCTAGGTAACTTGGGAGCTCGTGACGGCGAAAGGAGTGGCGAATATACCGCACCATGCTTCCTGGATGATACACAAGACTGTGAATTCGAGAAAATTGATGTGCGTGTTGAACGATTGCTCTAATGCTTAATAGAAGTGTCAGCTACGATTGTTCCGGGGATGCGCTGATGCAGGTTCCGTTCGCCACTACCATGACCTTTGCCGAGGCTTCCATGATAGTGTCTCTTCTCGATGCTTTTTCGAGCTTTGGATTCTTCTTCGTTGTTGTTTGGTTTTGGTACAAGATAACAACCCAGAAAGTGAAGAGGAGCTTTCCTCAACCTCTCGCCAGTGATTACTCTGTCCTTGTCAAAAACCTACCAAGCGACGTAACAGAAACCGAATTAGCGTTACATTTCGCAAAGTTGTACGATCCGCGAGCTCCGGATTGGACAGCGCCTTGTGCGCTTCCCCCAAAAGTGATACAGCGCCCGTAAGTCTCATCCCGACCGTAAGTCTGTTTAGCTGATTCAAGCAAGTGATTCCGTGGAATGCTTCAGTATGGTTACCGGAAATAACATCAAAGTGATCCTGAATACGAAGAGCGCCGTAAAATATCGACGTGGTCGAATGGGACTCGCGCTTCCTGTTGAAGAAGGGAAACATATGGGTACGGGGTGTCACTGCGTACGACTAAAGGGAGATATGATTTAATATTACCAATTTTATGCAGGAAATACTGTATATGAGAACACCTTCGTTGCTTACGTAAACGTTTTCGCCAACAATTACGACCTCATCCGTGAAACGCGACGGATTCAACACTTGCAGGATACAATAGATACGCTGAAGGTGCGTTTCGGTCAAGGGGTTACTTTCTGCATGTATATATGTGTTCCACGAATAACTTCTCTTTGCATCCAGATCTATGAAGAAAAGTATCAAGAAAATTCCCCATGGGCTGACAAAGATAGATGGTTGCATTACCACCTCGATCGTCTGGATGCATTCGAAGAAATCCGTCAGGTACGGTATCTCGACGGCTGAGAATCGGAAGACTGTATACAATTTCTTCGTTTTTTTCTTTCAGGTGACAAGTAAGCTCGGTAAAATACAATACAATTCCAGAGCAGCTGCGGCAGTTGTGATGTTCAACTGCGAAGAAAGCGTTTTGAGATGTCTAGAAGATTACGAAAGCACGAACTCTTGGTAAGACCATTGAGGAAGTACTAAACCAGAGGAGAAGTCACGACCCATTCCGAAACGCAGGCTTGGGCGTCTCTTTATGCCCATGAAACTGAGGTTGAAACGGAAAATACCACATGGCAAAAACCCGACCGAAGACACAGAGACCGATCAACCCCGAAAAGAAAAAGTCCAATCCTTTCGCTTAAGTGTGACTGAAATTACCGAGCCGGAAAACATAATATGGGAGAATTTGCTCGATACTAGTATCAAGAAATGGTCATGGACACTTGTATCGTATGCGGTTGGAATCCTCTTGCTAATCTTTACAGGATTGGTTATAGCTCGTACCAACAGCCTCCTTACAGCTTTCACCGATGCGAATCCAGGGAACGCGTTTTGCAAGTGGGACTTACCTGCAACAGCTTTCGGTTCCTATGGGTTTCCTCAGGTAAGTAACCTCGCTCAGCATATGTGCAACGAAGTTGGATAGACGTTAGTGTCTGATAATTTCTCCCCAGGATACCTTCTTGAGACGAGACACTGAACAGATAGAAATAGACGACAATTGCCCAGAGGGGAGCCACTATTTTGAGTGGGATGGAGGAACGCATGATCCCTGTTTATCCAAGTGTATATCGCCTGAGAGGTAAGAGACGACGCAATAGTAAGCTAGATGATGAATATTGCTCCCTCACTGTTCGATGCGTCCCCAGTTCGATAAGGTGCCCGACGGCAAATTTCTCCACGCCAGTTCCGCAAGCCTCAAGCTTTGACTGGTATACGGCGAAGGAGTTTATTGCCTGTTTTTGCGTAGACGAACTTTCGTTCAACATCGAACAGTCTGGAACCACATTCGGTGGTGCTGATGTTGTCAAGGGCCAACATGGAGACTTGTGTTCCGGCATTGTTGACGATTTTACCTCTGCACAAAGCACGACGTTTGGTACCGGTGTCTTTATAGTTGTGATAAATATGCTGTTGGAGTACAGCATGATGTTTTTCATTAAGAATGAGCGTTTCGACTCTACCGTTCAAGAGAAGACTACGTTTGCAAAACGGCTCATTGGTTTCCATTCAGTGAACACTGTGGTTGTCCTTCTTGCAGTGAACGGTAAATGGCCGGTACTCAGCTCACTTATACCAGAATCCTTCGGAATTTTCACGGTAAGAATTTGCACAAATATTATTTTGTACTTCGAAGAGTACAATTGTTTTATCTCGTTGCTGCAGTCTGGCTTTGACTCCTTTGTACCTAGATGGTATCCTGAAGTGGGAGCCATCTTAGTCGCTACGGTAATATCCCACACTATCTTCCCACCGATAATCCCTGCAATCAGGCTGTACATTGTCCAGCCATTGCGTCGGAGGTTTCTTGAGGAAAGCGCTGTGACCCAGGTAAGTCGGTCGCAATTTTTGTTGTACGCGTATGGACAATATTGCGTTTGCTTTCATGCACAAACGTTGCTCAGAACGAGCTGGAACAACTCTTTACCCCTTCCGAGTTCCCCATAGCTTCTGCGACCTCGCACCTGATGATATTTTTGATGATACCAATTGTGTTTGGGTGAGTGGTACTTACGGACGTTACGATGTAGATAATTTAATGGTATCAGACTATCTTATTGTGCAGTGGTTTGATCCCTATCCTTTATGTAATATGCGCGGCTGGTGTGTCACTTCACTACCTATGGAGCAAATGGAACGGTACGTCCTGCCCCAGCTGTAACATTATAATAATTTAGAATCCAAAGCACTTGATTACTACCTACAGCATTTCGAAAACTTGCACCCTCCGTAAATGACCCAAAGGAAGAGATAAATACGTTTGTCTTCAAATTATTAATAATTTTACTGCTTTTAAGGTTTGGTGTAAATTTCTGGGCTTTTGGGGAAGAGGAAACCATTAGCGGAACGCTTCTCACAAGTGTTGGCGGCAGCGCCGCCGATGATATAGAAGAAATACAGAGTAAGTCCATGTCTCCTATGGTATATTGTAGATCTCTATCAGTATGTGGCTGCTTCAGGACTGCGAGATATGGATCCCAGCGGGATATGGCTCCGTGCAAATACTGCACCTGCTACACTTCATATCGTTTTCCTCAGTTTATTCCTACTGGTGCTCCTTTGCGCCTATTGCATGGGGACTGTTTCAACAGTACGTTACATCGATAATTGTGAAATTAGTAGTGCCAATACTAACATTTCCGTGTGCAGGCAGTTATCAGAATATTAAGTTGTGGCCGGGTAGCTTATGAAAGGCGCAATATTTTTGCTAAGTATCCTGAGCGCTTTTTGGCAGTCTTCTCAAGCTATTTTGAAAAGCGATTAATGGCCGATCTTCAGGTAGTATTGTCAGGGAAGCTTTTGAAGGATAATTTTGCGGTGGTTGATGTCGAAAAGACAGCGAAGGAAGCGGTTTCGGATTTGAAATCTGCCGAGTTGATTTCAACTCGAGAGAATGACTCTTCCAGCCTTGTTAACGAAACTGACGAGAATACAATGGATGAACCGTTCGCAGATGACGAAACAGAAGATGTCTATCAGCGGGAAAGAGTTTCTAGGCTTGGTATTGTCGGCAAAGTCTTGACGAAGTATTGGCCAATGAAAGCGGTACTAGACCCAACGCTACATCCACGTAAGGGTGATAACATGTATACTTGGGAGGTCATAGCTCAAAAAGGAGCTGCTATCTATGATCTGTCCTTGTTGCCTGCCTACCAAGACGCGGCAGATTTGCTCTTGGCCAAGAGACAAGGAGCTGATAGAGGAGCAATCGTGCGCGCTGCCACATGGGAAGCAGGGAAGTTCAGCGATTCGCAAGTAGAAACTGGGAAGGAGGGGGACGATGACGAAGAGATAGACGAAGAAATTGCCATCGCACGCCAGCATAGACGGGCTCTGCAAGAGTCGATCTTAGGGAAAATCATCGGAAAAACAGGAGTCCGGCACATCCAGACTTTGAAACGCTCCTTGCGGGATGCTAAGGAAAGATTATCAGGGCGAAAGGATCAACGCATTACACCAACTAACAGGACTATACATGCTCAAAAGACGACGGCATACGTTCCTCCCCCAGACGAAGACAGTGAAAGCGAAGAAATTAAAGAAATTCCTCCAAATACTGATGTTGAGTTCCTGATCTAGATTACGGATCGTGCACGCGGTTGACTACATCATTGCAGTGTCGATATCCTCTGGATCGAAACCAAGGCCCGTCTTCCTTTTCTTCTGGAAAAAGCCTCGGCGTCTCAAGTTAAGAGAAAACATGGTCTCATGAGCTTTCCGGTTGAAGCTCTCAGCTGTTGTAGATGCTGCTTTCCAGCAGTTCTCCTGTTCAGAAAGGGACGTTTTTACCAGTAGGCCCTCTTTTTCATCCACTTTGACATTAATAACCCCCCTTTGGATCAAATTGATGATATTGTGCTTTAACTGTCTTTCATTCATTCCAAAGTCGGAGCTCATCTGGCTTATAACAACAGTTTCATAGGGCGTAACGTAGTCACAAACGCATCTCTCCAGAAGCCCTTGCGAGAAACGCGGAACATGGTTTGATAGGAATAGATCCAAGAGGAGGGACGGCTGTGGTAGAATATTCAGATTACATCCCTTAAAACGATGTGCCGCATCACTTAATACATACCTCTGCATCGTTCCACGACCTTAATGCTGCGCCATAATCCGCATCTAGGAAATTCTTTACAACTTCTTTCAACCGCGGGGCCGTTTCAACCATGCGCTGAAGCTGCTTGTCTTTCAATAGATGTTCTTGTAGGAAACTACGCGGCTGCGTCACCAAGGATGTGATAATGAGTAGACCGGCGAGCTCCGCTATGGAGATAATGTGGGAGAGCTCTTCTCCCTTTTCTGTCTCAATGCGGCAGAGAGAGTTGATGGTTTGTTCATCCTGTCGACGGACAAAGTGACCGAGGGCTAAAAGAACATTACATTCATTCTTTAGGTTTCTGTGGGAGTCGATAAACGTGGAAATATGCATTTAAGGCGCAAGTGCTCGATGAGATTTCATGACTTACTTATCATTGCTATCTTGCGTCATTCTCAGTGCCTTATTTGCGTAATCGACGACGATATCCCATTGATCCCCCAAAAACGCCGCATATGCAATATTTAGGTACATTTGCGGAATGAAATGTTTCGTGCAATACTCAGTCGCTCTAGAGTAGTTTCGAATTGCTTTTTCTGTGTCACCATAGGATTCACACAATTTGCCAAGGGACCGTAGGGATTGCTGCAACCAAGTGTGAAGACAGATAGAATCAAGATGATCGAGGAGTAAAGCAATCAAACGTACGCGAATATCCTCTCTGGACTGGTCCGCCATTGATGAATTCACTTCTCGTTCTAACGTTGCTTGCTGCTGGGCCAGCTTCTGTTTTTCTTGCTCGATCCACTCATAATCTGGCTGTACGTTCGCTTCTTCACAAAGGCGTTGATAGAGCTCCGTGTTTTGTCCCTCATTTTGTGCATACTCTATAGCCAGCTTCAGGGCCTTTTCTCTCACTTGCTGTTTCTCCTCGGGGCTATCGCCTTTTCCGTTTCCTAACTTAGACACAGTTCGTGCAATGTGTATGAGTCGTCTGACTTTGGCTTGGCCACTTAGGTCCTGGATGTAGCTCTCCAAGCTGAAGTTGCGCAGTTTCCATTTCAATGACGAAGAGGAAGATGAACCGCTCTCATGCGTCTCTTGAGCACTGGATTGTGATGCACTCATCGTTTCCTAGCCCTTACTGTAACAAGGGGAAGGAATGACTTCCAAGACTTCTCGTCTGCCGCTATCTTCTTCGAGGAATCCAGAGGAAGATGCTCTAGCTCTGCAACAACGCTGATGTTAGCTTCAGCCGAAAAACGATAACTAACACGACTCAATAAGTCGGCAATTCATATCAACGATCACTAAATTGCATTAGACAACGCTTCTTCCCCAGAAAACAAAAACTTTGCTTCTAAAGGGTCCAAGAAAACTTTGTTGCTTCTCAGTTTACAAACTCGAGGCTTGCAAGCTTTAAGCTTGCAAACGTTTCAAACGTGCCGTCACAGACTACCACTGGTAACTTACAGACTTACACACAGTACACAGGTTATCTACTGTAGGTCTTTCACCGGTACCACCATAGGCCACCAAACCGTGTCAACCCTAAAGGGTTTCACGAGGGAATATTAGTCAGTGATTCATTGGTGATTAGTTTGACTACAGTGGTGGACCAACTCGTGGTTGTCGACGACGAAGATGTGCCTGATGGCCCACCGGCAACTGGATGTTAGCCACTACACGTGGTTGTACTGTGACTCTTGAGACCGTCTTAGTTGCACTTGTACCTAATAGATAAAATGCCGCCCTAAAGTATAGAAGCCTTGTACTACTCCACGTTAAGTGTTTCGCAGGTGAGTCCAAGAAACGAAAAGAGCAAATTAGAAGCCGGCAAAAAAATGGTATACTTGTAGGGGGAATGTTTGGAATTCTCTCCTTAATGCAGGAGGATGTCGAAACTCAAAGAGGAATTGAGAATCTTGAGATAACGAGTATAGTGTAATACAATAGTATTGATAACAGCATATATTACTGCCGAAGGACTAAATTCCTCTGTTGTGACAGAAGCGATTACTCGAAATTTGTGGTCCAAAGAACTTTTAAGCCACGGAACACAGTTTGATGTCATATTTGCTAATCTTGGGAATACCTCATTGCAAACAACGCGAGAAAAGATTGAAACGGCAGTTCAGCAATACCAAGAGTCTATGGAGAGGACAGAATCACCCAGTTTTGATAGCTATTTGAAAGCTAAACTGGACACCGTTGAACCGAGGAGGGATGAAATCAAACAAGCTGTACAAAAATATTTGCAGAGTAACATGAAGCTTTGGGAAAAGGAGCCCAAAAATTGGCATGCATTGAAAGCACAATGGGGTAGAGAAATCAAAGAACTAACACAGGAGGAAGCGCAGCAGTACGTTGAAGCACATGTCCGAGGAGCTTTATCTTCTCAGGACGAGGAATCAACAGTCTGCTGGATTTAATTACTGTAACACTAAGTTTCATTCTGCAAGAACGGATACGCAACCGACGCCGAAGCAACAAGTACCGGTATGTGGAGTGGTTCCGGGTGGGGTTCACCCCTCACACGACGTAGCGTAGCCTGTAGCATACACGTCTTCCAGGAGGAGCAATACTAATACACACAAGGCGTGAAGATCCCCCAACTACATTTCCACTTAGCCGGTAGGCCATAAATAACATATAAGTGTAGTCAACGCCTGGCCATGTGTGGCTATCACAAGGATTCTGATTTAGATGGAGAAGTCTCGCTGTATAGATGCACAGACCTCTCCGTAAATTGAGTCGGTATTCTCCAGTCTCCACGCTTCATTGACGGACTGCAGTACACCGTAGATTCCCGAGATTTTTGCCTGGGATTTCCGGAAGTCGCGAATTCGCAAGGAAAGTTGATGGATTTGCAGCTCCTTCATGTCACGTTGGAAATCGCCACTATTGAGTTGACAATATTGTGGTCCTCAACAGTCTAAGTTAACACGGGCAAATCAGCAGATTCGAATCGGCGAAGTCCAATCGCACTCTTTTCAAAGTTTCCAACACATGACATGAAACGACCACAGGGCCGCAATGAATTACTTAATTGTATGTAATTTGTCCAGCTGTATACATGAATGCTGACGACCACCTCTTATTCCTTGGTAGGTTTCGTACCTCGAACAAGCGAGTGTGCGTTTGTGCGGGAGCCTTACATCCGTATCTGATGAAATCGTGGCGAGTGTTTGTGGGTGGCGGGTTTTCCGCGTTCTGCCCCTTTCCACAGTGAATTTCGGGGAGTTGTTAGCCCTTTTTCTTTTCGTTTCGACTCTCTTCCACCTTCGTATGTCCCTCCTTTTCAAAGGGAGGGGATAGTTAATGGTAAGAAATTAGCTGAGACATAGGTTGTACAGCATGGAAGAGGGGGAACCGGTCGAGGAACGCCGTCGATCCGCCGATGGGGAACGCCGTGCTAGGACCATTAGTTATGTCCTAGAGAGTGGGAAAAGGGAGTCACGCTCCAAGACGATAGCTGAGCAAATGATGAGCAACATGTCGCTCCGCTTGGACCATGTATTTGGCGCTCAGCCGAGTACACCCGTCCTAGTGGAACGCGTCAAGGAGCACCTCATCATCGCCTACGCTACTGCGTCTGGAGTCGTAGTACTCCAAACCCCGGCGGATGCACCTTTTGGAGACTTTACCAAGACAGACAACTTGCTTCTCCGTAAGCACAACGAAGCTATCGTGGCCATGGCTTTATGCCCGGTGTACGTGCGGATGGTTGCATTGTATGTCGTGTAATTTTTGATGACAATGATGCGCTACTGTATGATGCAGCACTGGTTCTCACTTGGTTACTTGTGGGAAAGATGCCTCGTATGTGTGGGATATTCGAGCTGCTTTTGAAGGAGATCCTAATACCCCTGTAACACCTCTGTATACACTTGCCGGGTCGTTCGTGGACGATGCACACCCTAACTGCCTTTCTTTCTGGGTGGATCCCAACTCGGACAAGTCGCGTTGGTACTTGATTACCGGGAACCATGACGGCAACATGAGGATCTACAGGGCACACCACAATTACTCCTTATTTCACGATATAACATGTCACCAGAGTGCGATTCTTTCGATTGACGTTCACCCTGGAGCGCAAAAAGTAACGACTGGCGCTACTGACGGGTAAGTTACGACAGCTCTGTTACAGTTTCTTTCTGATTATGTATTTACATAAAGTTTGCTTGTATATACCAGAACGGTGAGGGTGTGGAATCTGTGCATGGATCAGCCAGCAGACGAAGAAAAGCGTGGAGGGAGTGCCCCAGAGGAAGATTTGATTGTGTCATCCACTGCCGATAATTACTCCGATAATTCAGACGAAGAACAAGAAGGGAATGTTTACGATGACTCTCTTATATCTTTAGTTGGGTCTTTTGCAGCGCACCGAGGGGATGTCTCAGCTGTTGCTTTCGCCCCTGATGGCAGGACAAGTGGCAGGTTCATTATCAGTGGAGGTCGAGATAACATGCTGCAGGTCTCAGATGTCGAAACTCAGCAGATTATGGGAGAGTTAGGCAAGAAGGACGAGGACTCAAATCCACAGGAGTACCGTCATCAAGGAAGTATACGTGAAATCAAAACAATGAGAATTGAGCAGAAGACAGGTGAAGACGTTGCGGCTCTGTTCCAAGCAGTCAGCTGCAGTACAGATGGAACGGTCAGAACATGGATAGTTCAAGCAAAGTTCAGTGCACCCGAAGAAGCGGCTGCTGGGGGAGATAGTGTTTCAGCGGATGGCTCTTTCAAAGTAGGTAAAGAAGAGCTCAGTTTTCTTCAAGATCCTGTTGGCGATGCTCTGAGTGAAACAATCCTAGGCACCCTGTTCGATAGCGGCTCCGATAAGACAGAAACAGCTCAATTGGTGTCTTCAGTTGAGGCCATATTGGCGGGAGGAAAGAAGTTGAAAGACAATCAATCCAGAGAAGAAAATGCAGCCGTCGGTGAACTGGAAGTAGTCTCGAAGAGGGTGGAGGTCAAATCGAAGTTGCTGTACCGAAACACTGTCGGTATGCTGAACAAGTATGGTGTTTTCGATTTAGACTTTTGCATCCTTCCACCCCTCAATAATGGCTCAGAGAACCCCCCACCTCGTATTGTGGTTGCATGTTCTTCGACAAGGTCGCTGGTAAGATTTTTTACTGGTCTTTCAAAATACCCCGATTTGAGTCCCGAGGGATCTGCCGATGACATTTACCAAGCTCTAAAAGATGGTCCCGTTTTCCAGTCTTCAAACCACACGAATTCTGTCTCCGCTATGAGGCGAGTGGACACTGAAATTGTTGTCCCCGTTCCGCAGGGGTATTCTCGCGCCAGACGGCCATCTACGCAGTCTACATTCCGAGGAGTTGCCTCAGCATGCCGTGATGGATCCTTCTGTATTTCGTCTCCAGCCGATACACCGCTTCTGGACTCCCGTGGATGTGGATGGATTGATTCTGCCATAAGGGAAGTTTGCACTTACTCTCCTGGAAACGGTAGCTCTTCGGCAGGTACCACGCTTTCCGACATAATCGGTTTCGCGGGGAGTCGCAATGGCATGGTTTACCGATTAGGTTATTCAGAAACTCCGGACCGTGAACAAGAGCAAGATGCAGAAACGCCGAACGCATCTACGGAGTCTGAGAAAAATTATTGGAAGACTAAACTTAGCTTTCCTGCTCATGTTGTCGATGTATCTGCTCTGGCGTTTGAGCCCCACATGAAGTTATTGGCCACAGCGGGGGCAGACCTCTCGTTGAGTATTTGGGAGGTGCTCCAAGAAGAGGTAACATCTAATCCAAAACCTATAGTGAATCTTCCTGGAGCACATGACGGGATAATCACGGCTCTAACGTTTTTTGTTTCCTCCGGGGATCCTACCAAGTCTTGTCACATGGCCTCGGGGGCAACGGACGGTAAAGTGTTTTGTTGGAAGCTCATGCGTCTATCGGCAACTAAGATTGAGCTACAGAAGGTCTGGTCTTCCGCTGATTATTATGAAAACGGTGGAATTACATCTTTAGAGTTTGGTACTGGAGTTTCTCGCGGTTCGCTTGTTAGTAGCAGTTGGGGTGGTACAATGCGTGTATGGGACTGTCTCAAGGTGGAGGGTTCATCTAGAAATCTTGGAAATGGCGCTCCCAGCGCCTATCCAAAGCATTCGTGGGAAAGCGTACGCATGCGCATAGGGGCCATTTCGCTATCTCCAAATGGAGCTATGGTGGCATGTGCTTGCTCGTCAGGGTTGATACGAGTATACGATATGACCGACTACTCGCTGCTATGCTCTCAGAATATCCTCCATGGACGCATATACAGCAGTTCTTTAGAGCATATCTCTTGGCCGCAAGATGATGTCATTGTCGTGGGCACATCTTACGGTGAGCTGTTGCGCTTAGTTCTTGTATTCGGAGAAACGGCGGTGAAGGCGGAGGAAAACTTAACAACGGGAATGGAAAGCCGCGGGGAAGAAGTAGAACCTCTGGACAAGACGAAGGCCGGGAAATACTCTGTCGAAAACCTTCTTCAATTCACAGGTGTACCTGGAGTAACAGTGGACGACTTGGCACAGGCTCAGGCACAGGATTCAGGTAAGACTAAAGCCAAACCGGAACCCACTACTGATGCAGAACCCCCGACCAGTAAGAATAAGGCTGTGTCGAACCCACTAAGCTCCTTGGAGTTTGCGGACACTATTGACTCGGTATATGAAACCGCGGTGCAACAATCCGACAATCAACAACCAGAAAGGAAGCCTCCGTCGTCTGCTGGAAAGGACAGTGCTCGACAACCGACCCATCCTAAAGGCGCCGGATCGCGGCGAGACGTTCCTGTTGTTACTGAAAATCCGGCGGCGGGCACTGCAGACAGTGAAGCGCCACAACGTCGGCAGAAGCAACGTCCGTCGAACACCGCCTCAGGCGGAATGAAAGTTGCGCTGAAAAAGACGGACCCACACAGTAATAAGAACACCGAAACGGTTGAGCGAGGTAATCCCATCCGTCATGCTCAGCAAGCAGCATCATATCGAGAGATATATGGAAGTGACACAAATGCTACAAAGAATAGCGAAAAGTCGCCGTCCGCACAGCCACCGGTCCATGAGAAACAAGAGCTACTGGAGCCAAAACGGGAAGTCGATGAATCGTCGGATATTTCGGAACAGAAGTCTCCCACGAAAACTGCAAATGAGGGAGATGAGGAGCTCGAAAAGAGTGAATTTCAGCCGCTAATGTCACGTAAGAAAGGGTGAGATGGAATCTACGTGGTATTTGATTTGTCTTGTTGTACAACTTGTACTGAAACCAAATTCACTTCGGCTAATGACGCAAAACTTTCATTTCTTGTTCCATGAGAGTTCTTCCACGCACATATATGCACAAACTTATACACTTATCTGTATGGCATGGGTTTACACACCGGCATCCTTCTGCTTCGGCGTTTGAAACTTTGAGCCAGGGATATAACTGGCCTGATTCCAGTTTGGGAAATCCGGGCTTTCAGCCCGGACGCTTCCATGGACTCCAGACTCTATGCAGCCCGCATAGTATACACTTGTGCAGAATTTTTGCTCTCGTAGGTATTGAGTCTGGGCCTCTTCATTTGATAAGAAAAGTGTGTACAGGCACTCGCTGTATGCGTAAAAATAGGTAGGTAGGCAGGCACCTGAAAGAACCACGAGCCCCGCCCCGCTCGAAGGAAGAGTTTAACACGCTCTATACGCAGCAGAGATCCTTCTGAAACGAACCATGTCCTCTTCAGACAATCGCCGGACGAGCATGAGCAGCGACCATAGCGGTCGTCAAAGCCTTGGAGGGGGCTTTCCTCATCAAGGAAGAGGGAGTTTTTCAGGGCAACATTTTGGCATGGGACAATACGATATGCAAGGAAATGGACCACCCCCACCGGTTTCAGGGGCAATGTATCACTCCCAGCACTTTATGGGAGGTCCACCTAATGCACCCCCTCCCCATTCTGGGGGGTTCCAAGGGCACCCACCACCACCCAGTAGTGGGGCTATGTTCGCCTCGATGCCGGGGACGCTTCACCAGCAGCAGTTCCTATCGCCACATCAACACCCTGCTCCTTTTGCTGGGGCGATTCAGATGATGCTGAATCCTCAAATCAATACGGGTCCCTGGAAGTTCGAGCAGGATGATCCGCCCAAATATCGCAACATCTTTACGAAAACAGACAGGGACAAAGATGGTTATATGACTGAGGAGGAAGCGATGAATCTCCTCAAGAAATCATCACTCGAGGATAGACATCATACCCATATTTGGGAGCTCGCTGATGTGGATAAGGATGGATTCTTGGACTTTATAGAATTTGCAATATTGATGCATGTTGCTGTTGGTGTGTCAAAGAGAGGAAAGGACATGCCAGACTCGCTCCCTCAAAATCTGAAAGAACTCAAGCCGGAGTACTTCATGCCCCAACAATCGAAACAGGCACCAGTTCAGCAACCGCCACATACTCAAGATGGTAACGGTGATATGCGAAGGCACTCCATGACTTCTAATAACTCTGGTGTGCAGCAGAGATCTAGAACCTCTTCTGCAGACAAAATTAGCGATGCATTTGCGGGTCTCCCCGCTCACGAGGACGACAACACGGGAAGTGCAGCTACCTCTATACCGCAAGATAACGTAGAACATTCGGCTTTACCTGTCGTGGAGCGCCCACCTGCATCAGTGGGGCAAGGGCTAGGAGCTGCAGCTACCGAGAAGCCAAGTGTCCCACCGAGACATGTGCCTGCAGGCGAATCACAAGAACAACTACAAGACACTCTTGCTAGGGAGAACCAACGCTATCGACGCGATGAACACGTTACGGAAGAAGCATCAAAGAGCTTGAACCGACTCAACCAAGAAAAAGCCATTCTCGAACGACAGATACAACAAACACGGGATCATATAGAAAAGCAGCACCATGAATTTGAGAGTATCATGCATAAAATTTCTGAAACTGTGCAGCAGATTCATACTCTAAGAGAGACTTCGGAGCGGCTGCAGCAGCAATCTAATTCTTCTAGCTACAAGGTGAACGAGGCTCGAGGGCGGCTAAATCAGTTGGTGGAGGAATTAAACCGGTTGCGTGGGGAGAGGAACTCTACGGAAGACCAGGCCTCGGCTTATTCGCAGAATGCCACGGAAAAACACAAAAAAGCCGCCGAGGTCAATAACGCGGCAACGGCATTGGACAGTATTGGAAATCAACACGAAGCTGAAGCAGAGCTTTTGGAGAGTGAAATTCAGTCCTTGAAGAGGATCGTCGAGGCCGCCGGCCAGGACAAAGAACAAGCGGACAGGAAGCTAACTCAATGGCAAAGTGAGGCAGACACAGCTGAAAGAGAATTAAACAATGCTAATGAGAGGTATTCGGCTGCCAGGAACAGGAGTGTTCGTGCAAGGCAGCGCCATGAGCAAGCCCTGCAGGAAAAGCAGGAATTAGCAAAAGCAGCCCAATACAGTGCTCCGGTGGGAGTCTCTTCATCCAGTCCACAGAATGCAAGCGATGACTCTGAAGAATCCTTCGGCGACGGGAAGGTTGCAAATTATAGTAAGGTTCAAGACGATAATAGAGATACGAAACTTCTGAACTCAGAGAGGGATGATGTGTTCGGACATTTCGACGATATCATGGACACGGGACCTGTGAACAACGATTCTTCTCAGCCTGGTGCTGGACAGAGAGAGGCCACGTTTGACGACGATTTTGGTGATTTCGATGAGGATTTTGACGACGCTGCGTTTACTGGCAATACGGCACCCTCTTCCACGGGGGTTGACAAGATCACCGGGGCGCAAGCAGTGTCGGAAAAGGCCACCGCCGAGGTCAGTAACGCAGCTCCTGAACAGCAATCTAATAATGTTGAATCGGGTAAAGACGACGACGCTTTTAGCTTTGATGACACTAGCTTCCAAGAGACTGATAAAACAGGAGGTCCAGCGCAAGAAACTACGACCGCTCAAGAAGAAGATGCCTTTAGCTTTGGAGATGACAATGTTGGAGGCCCAGCCGAGAAGGGGAAAACTGAAACGGGAGTTGCAGTACCAAAAGAAGATGATGCGTTTAGCTTTGACGATGACGACTTTGGTCCAATTGATAACAATGCAACGCAGCAGGAAAATAAGCAGACGAAAGATTCAGCGGCTGATGATGATGCTTTCAGCTTCAGTGGTGATGAGCTTGAAGGCGCTAAGGTAGAGAACACTTCCAAGCCCAAGCAGAATACGTCGGTAGCCGAACAGGACGATGACGCGTTCAGTTTTGGGGATACCGGATTCGACGAAAGCGAAGGAGAGGAACAGCATTTTAATGGTGGTAGTACTGCTAAAGAGGAAGGGTCCAAATCCAACGGAAAAGCTGAGTGGAACGATTTCGAGGCCGAATCGTTCCCTGCTGGAGCGCCGCAAAATAAAGCTGCGAGTGGTGACGCAGATGGCTTTGATGTAGAGTGGGACGCTGATTTCGAAGACGCAGATCAAGAAAAAATGCAATCTTCTCAGAAACAAACACATACTGCTAACGATGCTGCGTTTGCCGATTTCGATGACGACGGAAATGACCCCTTTGCTGACGATTAGGAAGCCAAGTCAGTCAGGGAAGCAAACTAAAAAATAAACAAGATATCTATTCTAGTTGTGCAACCTTTTTCCAGAGGTGTGTAGTCTATCAGACCGTCTATGTCACACTAGACTATGTGGCAACGTCCGTTGTGCTTCTCGGTTCTCTACCCTGGCTGGTGGCTGGGACTCCCTGCCCGGGAGTGAGCTGGGCTGACTCACTACTGTACGATGCAGACGACGTTGGGTATTGTTAGTGCCCTTTGCGTGAGAGCAGAGTCTGCTGCTGTCGATAAAAGGATAGCTCATTTACTTTTTATAATCAGTTCCCCCTCCCTCATATAGCAGTCACAAGCAATGATCATCCCCGTGAGGTGCTTCACCTGCGGCAAGGTAGGGCCCCTATTTCATCACATATATATATATATGCGCCTGTGCATGCTCATTCAACGTTTATTTTTTTTTTTGCCTCGATTATATACAGGTGGTAGGCAACAAGTATGAGACGTACATGAAAAAGCTACACGATGAAGAGGACCCAGCGTATGTGTGCTTGACAATGGGGGGAACCTCGAGCATTGTCTTCATTGGCTTTGATGGTGTCTGCAGAAGCGCTCTGGATGAATTGGGGCTATATCGATACTGTTGCAGACGAATGATACTCACACATGTTGACTTAATTGAGCAGCTACTGCAGTATAATAGTAAGTGAAATTCATTGATCAAATGAAGTTTGAGTGATGTGGAATGTGTCCTCCTGTCGAACTGAGAAAATGAAGTGTTGATTTGTATGAATGGCTGATCAATGATGGTGACTCTTCACCTATTTCTGCAATGCAGCATATGCTCTGCAAACGGAGCCTTCTGGGGCTGAACATCCTGGCAGTGCGTGATCACGCATTCAGCGGGAGGGAGAAGGAAGAACGCCGATGGCGAAGCAGTCAGACCGATATGAAGGACAAATACAAGAATATCTAGGAGAAGAGTAGTATAAGGAGTTCAATGATTCGGTAAGGATGGTGCTCTGATGGATTGTGACGGAGTGTAGCACTATCAGATACGAAAATAACTGGACCCTCGTAATAATAAGTTACACAAGCTCCTGCCACGGTATCCCTCCCTCTTGTTCATGTGCTCGAGATCTAGACTATCTAGGCTAGAGAGTAATGCATGAAAATGTCCTTGTTTTCCTTGCCCACAATGATTGCCAGTGCCGTTTACTATGACATTGTACTCGGGGTTTTCGCAGCTTGCGAGCCCCAAAGATTTCGGCTAGAAAAAAAAAATAAAAAATAATAATAATAAAAGCTCGTTTCATTAGATTTTGGGCTCTAAGCTCTTATTTCCTTTTTCTTAAACGTTGTCTTTTGCATTCGCTATCCTATATTGAATCACCTGGGAGGTATACGGAAACTCACGGAGAATTCCAGTTACATATTTGTTGTACCACTATTCATTTTACCCAAACTGTTCTGAGGGCATATCAGTGCATGAAGCCCTGCGATACGGATAGCATTAGCCCCCTGTAGGGACCCGGTTACTATTACAAATTAACGAGTGCCCCGAGGCTCGGAGACTCGGGAGTCAACTGGAAGCTAAAATTGCACGAGATCTTCTTGTGAACGTCCCCACGGCACTTAACCGTTTAACCCCAAGGACCGCTTTATTGGCGTTTATAAGGCGAGATTGTATGCATGTGTATGTATGTGTGCTCTCAACAGCATAACAGGCAGTCCGAACGATTGTATTCCACTTGCTTTGTTGCGAGTGCAATGATCAGAGAATGGCGAGCAGCCAAAGCAGTCTTCCGGCTCTCAAGACCTCTATAACACAACAGGATAAGTACCATGACACAAGACGGTCTTCAGGTGAAGGCGATGCCGTTTCCGGACAGCGGCAAAGACGCGCCAGCTTTGAAGCACAGCGGGGACTTGTGCATGACCCCAGTGAACGACGGCATTCCTTGAAAGGAACTTCGCCCTCCGCTGAGGACCAATATGAGCGCTCTGCTGTGGTCTCGAGTGGTGTACAGGGCGTCGCTGACTTGCTGAAGAAGTACCCCTTGAATACGGCATCGCCCGAAGTGTATGCGAATACATTCCACTACCTATGGACGAAGGACGCACTGCACAGGAACCCTGCGGGCGTTAGAATCCCCCATACAGTCATTTACCGACACAGACAGGCGTATTCATGGTTTTTCACCTCGAAGGATGGATCGATCAAACGGAAGAATAAGCAAAACATTCATAACACTACTATCGAACAAACGTTCCTCAAAGCGAAGAACGAGGAATGTGATATTGTGGCCAAATTCGTTGACCTGTCGTCATCGCGCAGTCAACAACAGCAAGCTGGAGATAATGAAGGTTTGTGCGCGTGTGTTCAACTATAGGCAGATGCGAAAGCTAGCATTGTTGCATTTGTTTCACAGAGGCTTGCCAACTAGTTGAGTATTTTACCGCGTCCGGTTTGCGTAAGTGTTCGCTTCTGTTCTTTAGGTTGAGCATGTGATTGTTAAGAGTTTTTTCAAACTACAGGAGATTTTTTGTTTTCGAGGAGAAAACCGATTTCAGGGGTATTGCAAACTTTTATAGCCCCAAAAGGAATATATAGCAGTATGTCGTCAGTTCCTTTCGATTGATTGACTGCACTTCTTTCAAGATTTTTTCTGGGCCCAGGTACAATACGCGTAATGTGGACACCTCGTATTGGGCATGTGGAACGCCGCGTTAATGTCAATAAGTTGTCTGACACCAGACTATCACCCCATGAACGCTGCGCTACTTACGATGGAGAATCCCATTTAAGCTGTGTGGTGCAGGTGAAGGGCAATCGCCTCCCAGAGCAATGCAAGGGTATTTGCGACAACGTAGCGCAGCATATTCAAAACGTTTCGGCTGAACGGTTTAAAGTAACGGGGATAATCGCTGATATGCGAATTGATTCGCGTGGGACATTGTGGTTCCTTGCAGTTTCGTCTTTGCGTGTAGAAGGAACTGGTAGTGTGGAGGGGTTAACTGCTAAAGAAAACCAGTTTGCTGCCGATGGCAAGCTATTCAGTTCTTTGACGAAGTCCCAGTCGAGAGATGAGTACAGCTTGTCCGCCACTCTGGATAAAGCTGATAATACGAAGGTAGTTGAAAAGGGCTCTGAAACATCCCGCAAAGATTCATCCGGCGGAGAGTTGCAGGCTTATCATGACGTGGAACAAGGAATGACAGAAACAAAGACCATAGCCATGTACAAGTACATTGCACGATGTGTTCGTGGTGAACCAGGAAGTGCAGCCAACTCAGTATTGAAGAATTTGCCGTCAGAACCGCTTCCGGGAGATAAGCATGGGATGGCTAAACTGAAACCTTCGCAGTGCCCATCTTGCGGAGCCCCCTTAGATCCTCACGTCCAAGCAAGCACTCACACAGTGGCGTACAAGACTATTGCTGTGCATTATGACCAACTGCTGAAACGGTTACGGTTGAAGCCGTATCCTCTTGTGTACCACGAAGAACAGAACGCACTTTCCCAGGACTTGCCACAAGTCGAAGAGGCTAATAGATGGCCAACAATGGAAGAGGCGTTGCGCGCAGCTGGAGGTGTCGGAGCCTTTGCCGTGTATACGATCACAATTGAGGAGGTGGAAGAAGTCAAGAAAAAGAAATATATGCATCCCCAATATACACCTCCACGACATCTCGTTCGGCCCGTGCCTCCGGTGATACATTTGATGGAACCGAACCTCGGAGGGAACGAATACCGCTCCCGAAGGAAGGATATTGAGTGGCTATTCAAGCCTGTCCATGTCTGTGAAAGCTGCTTTTTAATTTTCTCGAAGATTGCTTCTGAATTAATTGCCGGTGCGACTCCTCATCACGCTGTAGATGCTATCCTTGGGCCTAGGGAGGCTCCAGTCGTTAGTCAACCAGTTTCCAAGAAAGAGAGGATTCGCACTGAAATGGAGCATGTTCGTAGCCAGCGCATTCAACGAAATGCTGAATTAAGTAGACTTAAGCAAGCACTTCAAAGGGGTTTAGCGAACAAGACTCGCAGAGATGCTGAAATATTAGTTGCGAAGTCTCGGAAACTGGATGACAAAGTGAAGGAACTGGAGGAAACGCCTTATTTCGAATGGACACCTGAGCTTGCCAAAACTGCACTTTCTGTCCTACGACGTTCCGCGAGTAATCAAGAAGGGGAAACAGGAAATGGGGATACCAATACAAGCTTCATTAAGTACCCTTTTTGTGAATCGAGTCCGGATACCTACGGAGTGCCACCTCCTGCTGACCATGAAGCCCATCCGCTTCATCATCTCCTATTCATGCAGTTTGCATTGGCAAAGTTTGACGACGATGCTCGAAATGGGTTTATTGTAGGACAGAAGAAGACTAGAAAAGAACTGTTGGATCAATGCAGGACTATGGAAGGGAACAAAGACAAAGCCTTGACTAATGGAGATGAGTTTAATGTGGGAGCCGTGTCCTCATCTCATGGTACTTCCACGGGGAATGAGCACAAAGGCGTTGACGAAGGAACCTTAGCCACCTCGGAACATGCTGAATGGGATACTCGCCAAGGCCCTGGTACCATGATGTATGTGCCAGAATACATTAACAAGAAGCTCAATACAACACAAGAGTATGATGGGGATGCTTCCCACGAGAAGCCGGATCCGGCGTTCCCTTCTAAGTCTCCCCAGAAAGAGAGTTTTAAGGCTTTAGAGAAGAAAGAGAAAAAGCGCAAAGGAAAAAGCGCCTACAACTCGAAGACTGGTCCTACCGCAAGTTCTTCTAAGGGTACTTCGTTTGTTCCAGCTCCTCCAATTATGACTGCAGCATATCGTCGGCAAACTCGAACTGCGCGCAGCTCACAACAGACAGCGAAAACCGCAGATAGTGGAAAGGGTGCTAAGCGCTTTTCGTCTTTATTCGCTTTCACCAACTCTCAAGTTCCAAGTGACTATCAGGATACCGAAACAAGAACAAGGGATGCTTGGAACGTGGTGGCCGACCAGTGGCAATCTATGCTTGAGAACACCAGCTTATCGGGTGTAGAAGCGGGTGAGGAACAAGGAAGCGGGGATGATTCGCGTGCGGTCTCTCCAAGTGTTAGTGGAAGGAGGCGTAGGCGTCATAGGGACGAAAGAAAACAGTTCCGGTTTCAAAATAAAGCTAGCGTCGATGCGTACATCGAAGCCGAAGCTTTGCGAAAGCAAGCCCTGGAAGAAGTTCGCCAGGATAGACTGAAAGAGCATGAGAATATTGAGGCTGAGGAAGCTGCACGAGAGGCGGCGCGGCAGGCTAGGAGGGATGCTCGAGAGGAGAAGCTGAAGCAAGAAGTGACCGGCTCTGTTAGAGTGGAGCACGACAGAAAAGGTAAAGCTCAGGAGGTCAACGAAGCTCTGGAAGAAGCGGACGAAGCCCTACAAAATGCAAAATACCGCGCTGACATCCATGTTGGTCCCGGCTATACGCGGGCTGTGGGCGTTGGTAGCTCAGTCAAACTCGCTGAGAGGAAACGGAAGGAACGCATCCAGCGATCAAGGCAAGGAAGCTCTTTAAGAAACCGAGACAGTTCAGCCGCTCACCCTGCCAATGTACCTGTGCCTCCTATGGGCAGCGGTATCCTCACCTGCGGCTTTAAGGTAGACGGTAAGACGTACCCTGTGGAGCGAATGGATGAAGACACCGTTTCTGAGTTGCTCGAGCCTGGCGGGACGCAGCACCGTGCTGAGTTTGTTGTCCTGCGGAAGTGCCCTCTAGGAGAATACCAACCAAACATTGACGAACAGAACGCATGCGAACGTTCCCTAGTGTGGTTACAGCAGTTTGGCGCCGGTTCCGGAGGAAGCAATGGAGATGACCCTAATTCCCGAGCTGGCTTTGCTGAAAGCGAATCAAAATCTGATGGACCCTTACTAGCCGACATTCGGAATATTCGAGATGTAGAAGTTGGCTGGGGACGGGGAATGTATAGCATGGAATCATTAAATCTACGGACTGGTGAAGTCACGCGACGATACCTTTCCAGATGGGATTTCGAAGATGCAGCGGTAGAAGATGATCTCGTAAGCAATGGAAACCAATGCATGCAACGGTGGCGTGACCTTCTGAAATCATACGGGATAGATCCGGAAGCCGTAGATTCGTTAATTCGGCGACTACCCCCCGCACCGGGTAGAAAGCAAGAGCGCGTACTGCTTCCGCCTGCGAATCCTTCTAAGGGTTGGGGAAGTTACCACCATCGTCTAGAGGCAGAGGAATGGAAAAAGCTATTGCGTAATTCGCGTTGTATGTGGAACGATGACGAAGTTTATAGAATCAAGGTGGAGAAAGTAAACCGTTCCATATCGATACTCCAGTCATACAAAGCCTCAATAGACAGCGGTAAGGCACTGTCGTCGAAGAAGGATTCAGCCGATCGCAACGAAGTTTGCATCGAGGACGTAGATTTCTCCAAGAAGTTGCTGCATCTTGATGAAAGTAACAGTATCCTAGGTACAAGGCCGCCTCCAAGAGCAATAGAAGATGGGCACCCTCCTCCTCCGTTGAAGGAGGTTTCTACAGATACTCACTTTTCGGGAACATGGTTTACTGATGTTAGTAGCGCTTTAGGGTATAAGCCTGCAATCCCTAACACGATGCAAGGGGTTATCGCTTGGGGACTATACCGAGGAATCCCTCCCCCGCACATATATATGGTATGGATTCGAGGACATCCACACTGCCACCCATATAAAGGAAAACCATTCACTGTATTTACCTACTCTTTCATGGAAGGAACGTCGACAATACAGCGTTATAAATACGCGGAAATATTAAGCCACCCTGCCGTCAGATCATCGTCTCGGTTAAGAGTGGTGGTGCGAAATTTTTGCTCAAAGATAGTGCTCAATCTCCCGGTTGAGGAGCACCAACCGCAGCGTCATAATATTTCTCAGCCCTTTACCGCCGCCATCACCGAAATGTTTTCGCCCGACACACCACCGACAAAGCACCCGAAGTATCAGTTCCGCAAAGGCTTGTTAGCCAACATGCTTTCGGTAGAAAATGACGGCACTGGGGACATCCGCTACTACTGTCTGGAGGCAACGGACGCTCGAAGACCAGTCATATCTATACGGAGACACGATGTCGGTGTTTCTTCGGTAGACAAATATGCGTTAAGGAGGGATGAAATCGAGAGCCCCTCTAGTAATCCGTTCATCTGGCAAAGTGCAAAGACACTGGAACTGTCTTTTCGTAGTAAAGAAGTGCCCGAAATCTTGCTTGCCTGCAAAATCCACCTACTGGAGGATAATTGGTATCTACTTGCTTTAAGCATGATTCCTCCAGCCAATGTTAAGGCCAGTGGCTTTCAATCAGATAAAGAGGCTCTCGAGGATCCTCATCCTGAGGAGGTAAAGCGAGATCGTTCGCGATCTGCTGACCCTCGGAGCCAGAGCGAGAGCGCAGAAACGGGAGAATACATGAAGTCTCTTCCGAGGTATCGATTAGTAGTCGTTTGCCTGGATACTTACGGTGCATGGGAGCGGTATGGCTATAACCCTTACCCAGGTGATGCTGACGGTGGAGATGCTGGCAACGAGGAGTTGTTGAACGTGCGCGAAAAAGTCTTCAGTTTCCTGGAAGCGCGAAATACTGAAGTCAATCCTCTCCTCGAACATGCGCAGAGTATTGAAACCGAAAAGGATATTAGTCAGCAGCTTCGTCAGCACCTGCGTAAACTGGTTGAAGGAGATCAAGAACACTTGAACGAAGAAGCGTTGCAACATGAAATGGAGAAGTCGGATACGCAATTCATGCGAGAACTTGGGTATAGGCAAGATCAAGCTTCCCTCAGGCGTGGTGAGGAGCGCTCTGCGTCAGGTGATGGAACAACGTAGTTTGTAATTGCTCACATGCTAACCTAACCAAATGCACATACCACTAGAGCTTCACGTTTTTCGTCCCCTTTTTTGTTTATCAAGCTCTGAGCGACTTGCTGCAGGTAGCTTTGGTACCCTGTCCGAACTCGGATCCCAGTTCGTGCCCAACGGATTTGCCGTCTTACTGTTTGAAGAGAATTCCATGCGATGCACGATAGCACCCACTAAAACACAACTGCGTGTTTTGTTTCAGCCAAAAGTTTTACGAGGGGGTACCGGTATTTCGCAGTACCAGTGAGTTGTAGCTCACATGACCACCACTTCCTGGCCTCTTCTACGCTGCTGCGGCACGGTAACAATTAATACGAATGTTCCGAATCGGTTTGACCATTCGATTCCTTTTATTCAGAAGAGAAGAAAAAAGAAAACCGAAGAAGATAGAATCACGTTGTTCTTGTATTCTTAGAGAGGCGGAGGCGGAGGTTCGTTCATGGTTTGAACTGTACAATACAATCGTTAACAAAGATACCGCATCGCGAAGCAATCGATGATGCATGGTTCCTTTTCCTTCCCGTGGATTCTCTTGCTGGTGATAGGGTACAGCAGCCTCTGCTGCATCCGTGTGGTGGGACGAATTCCCCCTGTGGGCGAGGACAAAGACAAAATATCGCGGTTCTTATCTTCGCCGACGACGTGGAAGCCGCTGGATAATGCCACCAAGAAATACCAATTTTCATGCACTCCCGCTGACAGTTCCAAAGCCAGCTCAGAGTCTCTCCAGTTCTGTGGAGCCTCATCTTTCTCGGGACGCTTTGTAAACCCCTCGGACTCTCTTCGAAAAGGCTATGCACTCTTTGGACAATGGTCCTGTGGGCGCTGGACAACCTCTGCGGGGGCTCAACTTCAAAGAGCTGTGACGATTACTCTCTTCGACGACGAGAGCTCCATACTAGGCGCCCAAGAGGCCATTCGCATGTGCATCGCTGAGAATGCCACGCGATTGCTCGCTCCGTATTCGTCGACACTCACAAAAGCGGTCACGCCGATTGCTGATGGTACGTGTGCTTGCAGTTGATCAGCTTTCGATTCCTCGCCCCTCTGTTCACTACCAGTGTTGAGTTCCTGATTTGTACAGAGGTTGATCAAATATTGCTAGCTCCCGGAGCTGCCGCCAGAGATGTCTTCCATTCGAGCAGAACGGCGTTCGGTATTCTACCCGATGCTCGGCTGTATTTCGATCGCTTAGGACGAGTGATGCGTTCCTTGTCAGTGAAACGAGCGTTCATTGTGGAGGAAGACGAGGAATTTACTCGTGAAGCATGTAAACCTATGGTGGAAAGACACAAGTCTGGAACTTTGTGGTATGGGATGGAAGTACCTGTTCATATCAGAGTGGATACGAACCGTAGTAGCAAAGCGTCTAGGGTGGAACAATATCGAAAATATTTGTCACCGCGAGTAGAAGGCAATGCAGATGGAGATGAAGCCCTATTTGGCTGCCTCTATGAAGATATATGCGTTGAGTTAATTCATTTCTTAAGGGAAAACAAGCTCGATTTCAGTTCTCTGGCGTTCACTACATGCGTACATGAAACCTCTTTCCGGGAAGAACTACTCTCAACAAAGGCTGAGGAGCTGGGATTCCCCGGTCGTTTTATTATGGGAACCTCTACTGGTGACTCGAAAGCAGCACTCTCAGCGCTTGATCCTATTGGCTCCTCGTCCAATGGAATCACTCGTACAGAAACAAGCCCGGAAGAATTACGCGAAGAGCATACAGCACAATTTGGGAAAGATCCAACATATCATACCACAGCGAGCTTTTCGCTGCTCAGCTTAGTTATGATAGGGATCGACAGGAGCAACGCTACAACTGGAACTGAGATCATGAAGTTTTTCGAAGGCATTGAATCCAGGAGTGCGTTCGGAACTGTTAGATATGAGGACGGCCAAAATATAAGGTCTGAAGCGGTAGTAACCCTTCAACATGTCAATGATAGGTCCCTTCAGGTTGTTTCTCCAGACTTTTCTGCGAGCGATGATTTGGTTTTTCCTAAACCTGAATGGGAATTGATGGTTTGTCAAGTTTCCAATAAATGCGGTAGTCATGGGACATGTACGGCCGAAGGAACGTGCGACTGCGACACTGGCTTCGTAGGATCTGGATGCGATATCAACTTAACCGCAATATTAGCTAGCATCGGCTCTGTTTTTGGTTTTGCAATATTTTCTGTAACGGCATTCCTAGCGTACAGAAGCTATCGAAGGGAAAAAGAAAACGAAGAACAGGAAAAACGACTGAAAAACGGCCAAGCAATGGCGACCGTGGCCCAACAGTCTCACTTGCGTGCTTTATCGTTCATCAACCATCGTCTAAGAAATCCTACCCATAGCATTGCGGGCACAATCTATATGTTGCGGGACAGTGATGATTACGAATCCCTTTCGCCGTCGTACAGAGGCAAGATTGAATTGTTAGAGCGATGCATCCAGCAAATTGGAGGAACTCTAAATGAAATCTCGAGTGCGTTGGATGCAGGCTACGGAATTCTCGGCAGTATGCCGTCTGCCGAGGATGATCAAAGCTCTCTAAAAGACGTTGATACGGACAGCGAGAGTAAAGATACTGATCGCCAACGCCATTCTGACGAAGGAAACCACACATCCTCGAGTGCCCCGGCTGGGTCAACGAGTAAACCGGAAACCTTCATGTTATCTGAGCTCGTCCGGGATGTCCGCTACAATATCGATGTTTCCTCAAATATCCATTGCAAAGCACTCAAGCTGCATATCCCCACGACAGATACTCTAGGCGCTGTGGACATGAATGAAAAAGTTGACTTAGCTCATTGCTCGCGAATAGATGCCAGTAACGCAGCTACAATCGTCGGACTCAAGTCCTCACTAATGCAGATGTTGTCAGGCATCAACATGTACGCAATACATAATGTTCATCGGTCCTTTTGGCGTGCCGAGGCTCACCTCGCCAAGCGCTATGCTCATCTTGCGCGAAACTATAGCAAAATCAATAGGCGTATAAGGCAGCGCCCCAACTGCCTGTCTTGCGCCTCAGCGGCAACAGCAGCAAGTGATAGTGGTGAGTCGGACAGTGTCTGTATAAAGCACTTTCCCCGGTCACCATTCACTCGCCAGCTGGCTGTGGAAATCAGGTGCGACATTACCAGTGATTCCAGCTGGCACAGTAAATTGATCGCGAACGACCCGAGGAAAAGGAAAAACAGCCATAGAACTGAGTCTTCGTCTGCACCAGGCGGAGAGGGTGCGCAGGAAGGATATTGGCTCGTGTGGGAGGCAAAGATTCGCATTGAGCGCATTGTCTCGGAAGAAGATGTGCATTCTGTCAGAAGCGGTGGTGATTCCGATGCTGAGAAGGGTCCACAGCTAAACAAAAAGTTAACCAGGAAGGAAAGAAAGAGGGAGCAACGTCTACAGAATCAAGAAACGTCACTGCAGCAACTCGCGAGTGAGGGTTTAGCGTCAACAATGCCGTTGGTTTGGTCCACTGACTCATTGGATAAACAAGTGCAGGAGATGGGTGGAGAGTATGAAATGTACCTACCTGAACCCAACGTACTCGCGTATGCGATGGTAATACAGGACCACTTGTTGGCACTCAAGCAGAACACGCATGACCCTGCCCTCTCTGAAGATTTTCCGTTGAAAGGCGTTCCTTCGGAACCCATAAGAGCAATGGTCGAGAAAATAATTTCTAGTGATCTTTCCCCTGTTTCACCTATTGGAGGTCTCAGAATATGCCTGCCCGTGCGCCTTGCTCCACAAAGGGCCCTTTTCTCTCTTGATGATGATGATAATAATGAGTTTCAAGAAGATCAGTCTGCGGCCATACAACCTCTTGCAAACAATGCAGACAAGCGCTTTTCCCGCGGCACTAACTCATTAACTGCGTCCGGGTATTCACGTCCTGTGCAGGTCGGCAATTTTGGTCGACGCTCAGGTCACTTGCGACGATCGCTATCCAGTGGCGTCACTGGATCAACCTCAACAACACATACATCCCTGTATTTTAGTCGATCAAGATCTTATGACAGTCTTGATAACTGTGCATCAAGGGCTGTGATTCCGACGCTACAGTTGTCGTTTACAACCGATTCATCTGCGCACGTGCGGGGAAGGGCGTCGGGACACTCAAACAACGGACATACACCAGCTCCAACCACCCAAGACCACGAATCAATTACTATATCGGGAACCAGTGGAACAATGCACGTCTCTCCTACTTCGGTATGCAATGAAACCCCGACTACCACAACAGTCCAACAAGCTGCACCTTCGCAAGCACTGGAGGAAAAGAAGGAAGCAGAGAAGGCTTACAACTTTCTTGTCGTGGACGATGAAAACACCAACAGAATGATACTGAAGAAAATGCTAAAACGAAGTGGACCCCATAAAGTGACTGTGGCTCGTGATGGAACTGAAGTTTTGCCCCTTCTCAAACAGACTGAACAGGTCTCCAGTGGAGCGTTGTCTGACGTACCCACCCATAGCACCCGGAAAATGGCTGTTGTGCCTGAAGGACGCCCGAATTCCCCCGGTCTAAAACCTGAGGCGTTCGATGCTATTTTACTTGATATCATTATGCACGATATGAACGGTGACGTTGCTTGCCGACAACTGCGAGAACATGGTTGTACTATTCCAATCATTGCCACCACTGGCAATGTCTCAAAGAAAGATACAGACAAATATCATGCTGTTGGGTTTAATGCCATTGTGCATAAACCGTTTACTGGGCGAGACTTAGGAGAAGCCCTTAAGGGTGTGGATATACTTGTTAATCTTTGAGGCAACGTTACACCAAACGTATAGACGCTGTGAGGGCCACGCGCACTCGGTGTCACAAGTTCGTGGAGGAGAACTTATCCAAAAATTCACGAAAATGTAAACTCATCCCGCGCAAATAGCTTCTCGGAAACAGAAAGGTACTTTTGCACACAGAAGGGAAGCCGTGGAATCCCGGCCTTATGCTACTCGTGGTAGGAGTGCCACATCTGCAGTCGGTGGTGACAGGACCACGTACACACACAGGCCACGTCAGCGAGGCGAACACGGGTGGATACCGGTACTCGCTATTTTATAAGCGAGGGTCAGACTAACTTCGTGCCAATATCACATCCAGTACATGGCGAATCGATAATTCGATTTGTTGTCAGAGTTAGCGATTTTATATACAACGTGTCACTCTGTATAACATGGTCTGAACTTGAAGTTTTCCATCTTTTTGACTCACCGACCACCCGGGGCCGGGGGTACTTGCATAAAGAGGGTTGTATTGACACAACTTTCTAATTGATTCTTTTCGTAGAGTACAACTATATTTTTTTCTTCTTATGTGCAACATGATACCGCGAACGTAGCCATCATGGAGGAGACAAGAACGCCCCCCAACAGAAATGCGGCGTCGGCGTCGGAGAGGTCTACAGTAGATAATGAGGCGTATTCTAACGATGAGGAAGATGCTTCCCCCATGAATATGCAGAGAGACACCTTATTGAAGGAGGCGCGGCAGCGAAATGTCTCCTGGGTGCTGAGTAATGCGTGCTTCCCGGCTCCCATTGTCTCCGAGAAAAGCGTCCAACATGCTGTATATGAGCGCTTACCGGAAGATAGAATTGTGCAGGAATCAGGCTTTCATCCGGACATACTGAAGTCGTACACCAAGAAGGAGAAGAAGCAGGAGCAGGCGCAACTAGCCTCGAGTTCCTCCGCCGCCACCCCAAATTCCACAGGGGAACCCCAATCTATTGCGGAAACCATAGGGGACGGGGAGATGGAGACGTCCATTGTGAAAACTTACACGGCCATCGCGAAGAAATCGACGAGTAAACTAAGAGCTCTTCGAGCGATTGCTGAAACTTCAGATGACCTGCGTTCCAGAGGCACAGAAATATTGCAAGCTCTAAAGGACACGTCCGAGTTAGCGGATACCCTCCGAGCATTAGCGCAAGATGACCAAGACGCAATGTCCGACAGTCGGGCTTCCTCAAGTTATATGAGTGCTCAGCAAGAAGCGTACGGCACAAACGAAGAAATGAACTCTCTGACGGCTCCTACGCTGCCGCCCTGGCGGCGCAATAACGATAGTAGACTGCCACTTGGTGACGATAAAATTAAGCGACTGCTGCAATCTTGTGAGGAGGTGCTACACACCACTGGTGAAGCTGGAAACAGATCCAACAAGGACTCAAATGAAGGCGAATCAACCGAAAATGTAAACGTTAGTCGACTGGATGAATTACTGGACAGACAGACTATGGATCTTGTAACTGAAATAGGCATGAGTCGGGAAGAACTGGAGCAATACGATAATTTCGTCTTGAAGCTGCTGAGGCCGGAAGCTTCTGATATAATTGAAATGATTCAAGGGTTTGTTAAGCGTGTAGCAAACCGGGCTCCTTTGTTTGACCTTGGAGCCATTTCAAGTGACGCAGAGTTTTTATGGGGGGACGAAGAAGACGAAGAAGATGATGGTCAGACGGAGGCACAGTTCTCTGACAATGCTAGTGCCGACGAAGGGACCGCTTCTGCGTCCAACAACCATGAGGGTGGGAATGAAAATTATGACGGGGAAAACGGCTCTGAGAGTGATCATGATACCGCCGAAGACAAACACAATCCGCCTAGTGGTGCCGGCTCCGCTTGTAGCGTAACTAGCGCCGGAGAGTATGCACTATCGACCGAAATGGCTACATCTCCGAAACAAGCCTCTCGAAGAGCAAGTGAGTTTGCTTCGCAGCCAATGAACGACATCGTTTACTCTTTCTTACGGAAAGTAAAGGAGGCAATGAAGGAAAATCCATTGTGGAGAAATGAGCCATCTTTGGGCCAACAAGATTACAAACGGTCCCACCAGCGGTGGGAAAGTAGCTTGAATGGCCTTCAGCGCTTCGTTTTTGGACTTCTCTATCCCTCCTTTTCGAAGGTTACTCCTCAATTGAGTAAACGCGATAAGGTTTTATACAATGCTTTTACAAGTAAGCATAACTGTGGATTTTCTCACTTGGAAGTGACGCCGCCGCCTAGCTCCCTTGATAACGCGTGGAAAGCGGCACAACTTTGGATTGGTAAAATGCAAACTTATAAAGCTCCAAACGACAAGATTCAATGTTTACTGAATGCTTGTGCCACCATAAGTGCCGCACTAGAGATGAAGATGTCAGGAACAGCCGAGGAGCTTGACCAACAAGATCCTGGACAGCCAGTTGAGGAACGGAAAACGCCAAAAGTGGCTTCTGTCGGTGCCGATGACATGCTTCCTGTCTTAATCTACTGCGTTATTCATGCATGTCCGTCTCGCTTTTATACATGTGTTCATTATATTGGAGCGTTTAAGGATCCTTCTCAAGAACATTCAGAAGAAGGGTACTTCTACACGAATCTCCTTTCAGCAATATCTTTCGCAAAAGATACCCCTCGCGAACAACTGAAACTTTCAGATGAGGATGAGTCTCAAAATCACGGCACCGAGGCTACTACAAAGGATCACTCTTCAACTCACAAGAAAGTTATGGAAAATTTAGAGCAGTGGCACCAAATGTCTGTTTCTGAGCCTTCAAACCTTCGCATACCCGATGAAGAGTTGGAATCTAATCAAACAAAGCAACAGCGGCAACACCAGCAGTTTGACGATATCTCCTCGTTGCTTGATGCCTGTCGAAGCTTGTCTAGTGCTGATTTTGATGCTGATCTGAAGTCATTACAGGATGACACTCATAAGGAACTGGTGTCAACTCTCAGAGATATTGCAGAAGATGCTCAACACATTACTAGCTTCACCGATGCATATTCCAGTGCGTTGCACTCCGCACTGCAGCAAAGTTTGGATCGTTCAAATACTCGTGTTCCCGGCAATCCTGTAGACAGTTCTACGTTGTTTAGCTGCATAGAGACTCTCAACAGTACGAACGATGATGTATACGAGGACGGCGGTAGGCAGCATAGTTTGCAGGATATTTCTCATTTCTCGAAAAACCATGAAGCCACATGGTCAAAATTGTGGAACAGTTTTATGGAAAGGAATCAGAGAATGTACAATCAAAATGAGCAACAGGCACCGCTTATTTCTGGTGGTGCCAACCGCAACATCTGCGATAAAATCTCGTCCGTCGAAGACGAGTGCGAAACAGATGCCTTCGAGGATTGGCTAGAAAAGCGACTGGAACCTCTTTATAATATGCGTGCCGTCGGAAGAGTAGATGATGAAAACGAAGGAGACGATGAAGATGAGGGCTCTGTAGAACACGCCGTCGAGCAAATGAATAGTTCCACTATGGCCGACATGGACAGGTTCCAGGTCAAACATCTTTGCGAAGCTCTCTGTAATGTTGTAGATGCTCAAGAATATGACCATCCCACTCTGGATGGCTCTGTCTTTCAGTGTGCACCGCCTCAACCACTAACAATGGAAGTTGTGGACTCTATTGCGACAGCGTTGCAGCATCTGCACAATGACATACTACCCGCTCTGTCGTTTGACCCGTATAAGATGGCCGTCCTCTTCCAAGAGGTTTCTGAAGACGAGCAACCTCAATTCCAATCACAGAAGCTGGTAGAACGCCGTAAAGCGGTGCGGTTGTTAGATGATTTAACATTCAACAGCCTTCCTATTTTGCTAAGCGAATATCGCCAGTTGGCTACCGTCGTGCAGCGCCTCATCAGCATGAGTATTGAGGAGTTTATTGATGAAGAGGATGGCACCACCACTGAACGAGAATAGTCATGTCATACACTGAAATAGTGGAACTGCTAGAATAGACTCTGAAATCATAGGGGCTTGTCAACTTCTGGGAGGGAAGCGAGATGAAACCAATACCTAGTACAACTTGTAACTTTAAGAAATCACATGAGCGTCATTCTCGCATACGAACCATACTACCGTGGATAATAAAGTGCTCAACAGAGGAGCTACCTGGAAGCGGAGTCACCCGGTCAATACTGCTACCTTCTCTTGCGTGCACTAGCGGCCCGGCTTGATTTGAGCATTGTAGTCTTTTACTCAGACATACCAGAATAGACCCTATTGATTACATATGCGATAGTTTTCAAAAGTCGTTATTTCACTGTAATGACCTACATGGCTTTCTCGACGCCAGTGTATGAGTATGCTTACGTCCACGGATTCCGTTACAGAGGATTGGGTGCATCGGTGACGTAGCTGTAGAAGACTTGGATATCGCAGATCCAACGGAACTTCCCCTCCATTTAGGCCGCTTCGACTTTTGTACCACAAACGTTACGTCTATTTCAAGGAGAAGTCGTGTGGGACACTTGAGGTGAAATCATCTGTAATCGATAATTTCTTAAAGAAGACCTCGTGATGGGTTCATGGCATGACAGGAGCGTATTTTAAAATATTCTTGAGTATCCATAGTTCAGAACGTTGTATCCGACATTTCGAACTTGCAGAGTTTATCCCCAGGCACCATTACCATTCCCATCGTGTGTTTCCTTCTCTCAGGTTCATCTTCTTTCGCCACTTCTGCGAACTCGTCCACAGTGAAAGGGTGACGAGAGATTAATCCACTAGAGCAATCTAGGGAGAAGGAAACTTACCTTCTGGAGTCCTGTATTCTTCAGCTTCTGCCAGCACCATGTTTCTATCGCGGTCAAAGCACTGCGCAGAAACATACCTCCATTTCCATATACAACGATGCACGCAATTATACTAGTGGCTTAACTCACTTTGAGAATCCCGACCAGCACCCTTCCGTCCTGGATGGTTACTCGACAAACTCGATTCAAGAGATGTGAGCTTGGGGTTTCCTCTGATTCCTCTGTAGCATTTTGGGAAGTCTGCTGGGCCACTTCCGTGTCCGTTCCCGTTGTGGCGGCTGCCGCCATGTTGTCGATGACCTCAGAATTCGCTTTCCACGTTTTAGTAGTATAGAATCAAACCATAACTCAAACCCGAATCTGGATAAATCTGCCTAAATACGCTGTTTAAGGCCTAGTGGCCGGGCCCCATACCGGGCAAGTTGAAGTATGAAGTTCACAAACCAAGCTGTTCTGAATTAGCGTTATCTAGGGTGGATTGTTAGAGTCCAAGACAATACCACAGCGGCAGACGTAATAAACAGATACGTGTTAAAAAGAATGGGAGTGCCGGGGTCGTTGGTGTGGAGCAAGAAAGCGGTATTATGGGGTTCTTCCACTGTTTTGTCACGATGTTCAACGTGTTTTCCAAAACATTCTATTGCACGTAAAGACCTTCATTCTGTCCATTCAAGCACCTCAAGAAGGTCAGATAGCATTTACACCACGTCGTTGTTAAACCGACCCAAAAGGTCGCGCAGGAAATCCAAGCAACGCCGGAGACAATCAGCAGTTCACACGGAGGCAGCTTCGTTATCGTCGGCGGCCGAAGGATACCATGGATACTTGTCAGATGGTGATCTGCAGCTTAAACGGTTCGATTACAACTACTGGATACGCGATATTGCTCTGACGAATGTTGGGGTCCCTGGGTTTACATTCTTGGCGTATGCAAGGTGAGTAGAATCTTGACCTGGGTATCCCGCTTCTAAATAACGGGTGGTATGAATGATTCTACAGTGACGATATTTTAAACATGAGGCAATTTTTCTTATGTGGATCCGTTTGCAATGTTGCTATGCTAATAATGCATCGGAATTTACAAAGCAAGGCACCGGTTTTTTGGGCAATTATATTTGCACTCTTCAATGGGTACGGAATTCTCAAACTGAAGCATGAACGCAAAGATGTGGCTCTCGATGAGGAGGCAGTAGAAGTATACGAAAAAGGCTTTCAGTCTCATGGTTTTACTCCACGACAGTTTGCCCGAATTTTGAAGCATGCTGAGTGGAAGGATTATTTTGAAGGTGAATCAATCATTGAAGAAAGCTCCCCTGTTTCTCACATTGTTTACATTGCGGAGGGCGAAGTTGATTTAACTATGTCAGGAAATCGGGTAGCAGGGTTGCGAAGAGGGGCCTTCGTGACCTCATGCGCTGCTCTACTGCCCCGTGAAACGAGGAAGAGACTGCAATCAGTCTCATCTGAACTTCTGGAAAACATCATTACTGTTCCTGAATCCCATGATACCGACTCTGAGTGCACAAGCGAAGGCTCAGCCACAAATGAGCAACATCACTCAAACATCAATGGGCATGATACGGAGAAGTCCAATGATTCAACAACACAGGCAAGCGGCGGGGGAGATTCAGCGGTGGAGTCTCCTACGAGCGGTATTCCACTTAACGCAATTCAAAAAGAGTTGAATGAGCGCTATCCACCGATTGGGGTTCTGGGTGAACACAACCCCGAAGAAACTCTGAGAAATAGGTTAGTACTTCGAGAGCTACGTGCTCGTGCAGAAGCAGTAGGACTACGCGTAAGAGAAGCAATTATGCCATCACGGAGCAATGACCCACATAAAGGGGAAGTTGAGAACCAAGTTGAGACAGAAGCCTATGCGAGCCCACCGAGGGTAAGTGGAGCACATACAACCGTAGACAGGGAGCAAATGAAGTATTATCATGATGAAGAAAGCCAGCACCAAAATGGCTCAGAGCCAGCTACAAGTGACGAAAATCTTCTTTTCGAGCAAAAGCTGGAATATGGAAGAGACCTTGCTCCACAGCTTGCAGCCGATGTAGCCTCCACTGGAATTGCAAGTGTGGCTGGCCGGGATTGGGCGCGACAAGTACCTGCGGATCATGTTCTGGATAATACACCCTCGGAGAATGCAAGTGCACAAGAAGATTATGCAAACTTTACAAGAAATCAAGATGAACATGGAACCGTGAGGAATACTGCTTCCGCTACTGTAGCCTCTCCTCGCTGCAGAGTTCTTTTCATTCCGTAAGTATTGCTACATCAGACGCTATCACATAAGGCGTGGCCCCAATATCATCGTCCATATGTTTGATTCCACAGAGTGTCGGCTATTAGCAAAGAGGTGAAGAAAGACAGTACACTAGAGAAGCCAATTCTCTCATTAGCCGCCGGTGAAACTGCTGCCAGGCTATTACTTTTGCAGGCATCAGCACAGAAAGTTTATACATACCGACAACGGCTAAAATCAGCTATACAGAGTCCTCCATATGGTGTGCTTTCGGAGAAAGATAAGAAAGACCTCAAAATGTTCAGGGAGCAACACAAATTGACAGATCGCCAGCATCGTGAGGCCTTGGCAATGCTCGGATGGAATGAAAAGGACTTACAAAGAGGTTACAAGAGCATTGATTGGAAAACGACTCAGGCGAAGTATTTCCGGGACGCAAGTCAGGCTGTCATGAAAGTAGCGGAGGGTGCAGCCTCTGCGGTTCCAGCTTTCTTCAGGACATCCGATGCTCATCGCAGTCAGAACGTTGATTCTCAGGAAGAGTTGTGAAAACGGTGTACTGACCAGTGTCGTTGATGTCAACTGCGAGAGAAGAGTTTCGCGGTGGGTCCCTCTACAATGTGCCAAAACGTTTTTCATTGCTTTGCTCGAAACTAACCGCTTTCTCAGGGAAGAATTGTTAATGTACTCAAACTGTGTCAGGGAACGCGTGTGTAACTCTTCACTGACTCACTGGCTCAGCGCACCATGTTTTCCGCATCGACTAGATACCTAGCTGTTGAAACTAAAATTCCTTTTGCTGTTTTACATAGGGTGTGTTGGTCCTAGTTGATAGGCAGCATCTTTCCGCTAATTCATATCAACTTCATGAAGAGCGCCACAAAGTATTTGGGTCCCCTCTCGTGTTAGCATCGTGTGGAGGGGGATCAGAGAGCGAAAGGAATCGGTATGGGGAATTCAAGACGCTCTACGTCTCATAGTAGGCTTTCGACGGGTCGTACAAGTCTCATCGTCTACATATTGGTTTGTATAGGGTATGGTTGCCACGGAATAAGTGCTACACTGAGCCATCTACCACCTGTGGGAATACATGGCGAACTCGGAGGCCATAGAGGAGCCACGGGCCACATTCTGGACAAACAAGAATATGCTCCCCCTGTCTTATCAGAGCAACCACAGATGAATATAGGGATGCAAAAAAGATTGGGTGCTCCTCGAACGCCCGAGCATACCCACATCAACGACATGAGTTTCGAGGAAGCCTTGGAAATTGTGCTATACTACCAGAGGAACCCACTGAACGAACCCCTGTTCTCGATTCAAGAGCCGATATTTATACAGCCGTCTACTGATTCAGAGTACTACGTCCACGACGAGACTAACATTTTGGTTGCTCTCCCCGTCCATCGTCTAATGCAGCTTTCGTTGAATCTTCCTCCGAGATTGCAAGTAGCCATCGTCAAGGTCTTCCGGGAACGCAATGGATTGCCGTCTTACCCGAAGAACGCAAGCACTAGCAATTTTATCAACCATCTTGGCTTTACAAACGATGAAATTCTTCATCAGAGTATAACCATAGATCTGTTGAAGTCAATGGGTGTAAAAATCCCTGTAGTTTATGAGCGTTGCATGAAGCTCATCAGTACTGATACGAAGGCTTTGGCAGCTCATACCTGTCGCAGGATGTCCCTGTCAAGTTTACAATCTGATTTGAGCAATGCTTCCGATGCGTCTGCTTTGACGTTCATGCTAAAGCATGTCACAGGCACTAAATTGACTAGGTTCCACAAACTGTTCAAGAGCTCTTACAAGCTTCATGTCTCTGAGAAGGTGGCCTTCGCTTACGATCAAGCCGATGTATCCGTCAGCGATTGGGCCAGATACAGAACTGTCATCAAATTTGCTTTAATTTCGCGAGTCGAGCGCGCTGGCGGTACAGCTCATTTCGCTTTTCAGGAAATTTACAACGCCGAGAGCGAGGACCCCCAAAGTGAAGAAACCAACTGGTGGCTGGAGAGAACTATGTTCGAATCGCTCTCTGCACTTGATGCCTCACCAGTGAAGATGGAATGCCAAAGATTATTTGGCGATTCCGATAGTGCTCGTGAAGAGCAAATAGCACACACTGGGTATTGGGCAAGACGAGATCTTGCTCTGAGAAGCGTCTGTGATGCTTTCCGAAGAATCCCTGTAGATATCGAGGTTTCGACACGATACTTCACCCTTATTACAGCCGACGAAGTACCGGCACCCGTTCAGGAGCGCTATAGGCGCTTCAAAGAGGCACTCCATCATCCTCTTACGGGTTCTTGGAACGATGTTTGGACATGTCGCGCTTCTTTCCCTCCTTTGGCCCAGCCGGCTCGATACCAACGTACCCCTTTGCCTGATAAGATGGTCCCTGCCTGCTATCGTGCGGTTTTGGCGTCCCTGATGATACAGAAAATGGCTACTCTCGGCTCAGTGGCAATGCATGGCAACGTCCTCGGATATATCGACAGGGTGACGTACCTCCAGCTCGCACACAAAAACCCGAAGTGCACAGAGTTATTAGAAGCGAACTTGACAGTACAAGAATCCGCTGCGCTTGCTGCCGGATCGGTACAGAATCTAGCAAAACTGAGCACTGCGGATATGGAGAAACGGGAAGAACACAGGAGGGCGCTAGGGTGCAGTGCGGCACTCCTAGTATCTGAGCGACATTGGGCGCTCTTTTACAATATTTTACCATTTACCATGCTCTCGAAGTCCTTACAGCATGTGGAGGCATATAATGTAATGTTTCAGGCAGACGGAGTTTATTCCAAACGCAAAGAAGAACTGATCATGAAAGAAGATTCTCTACACAGCTGCGTGGACGTTTCCTCCGGTGGGATTTCGTTCAACATTTGCAAGAAGGATTTCCGAGATTTTCTAAAGCATTGCGTTCATGAAAATATATTTGAACCCAAGAGCAGCTACGAAAACGGCAGATGCGGACTTCCCACATTCATGATTACTGAAATAATGACGGCTTGCCATTCCAGCTCCGTGTACGTGGGGCACGCAGAAGGAATTGGAGCAGGTGCTTGGCCTGGCTTGGGGGCGGCTCTCTACAGTGCTACAGCAGGAGTCGAAGCGGCTTTGGACCATTTTCGGGGACAAGGTGAAAACTTGCCATTTGGATTCCTTCCCATCATGGGAAAGAGTGCAACCTGGACTACATCGACTCTTGCAACATTTATCGCTACCGCGCCTTTACAGTGGAGTTCCAATGATCTGCCGCTACATTTGTACTATTATATGGGCAACCTCACGGCTCAGGTTTTAGATTCTTCCTTACCAGACTACCGTCGACTAGACGGAGGCTTCTGCACCGATAGATGTTGGAGCATGGGTGCGCACGTGTTCGAAAAGAACCAGTGGACGTACGAGTTCGTTGCAAGTAAATCGTCCCAACGGATACTTCCAAAGGCCTCAGCTGATGTTGCGGAAGGGAACAGCTTCCTTTTACCCATTGGACAGCTTGGAGATCCGATTGCCTCTCCATTCGATGCCTGGATGATCTCTAGACTACACGCTGAAACTGCATGGAGGGCGTTTACGCCATTGTATGGCATCACTCACACGGGTTTCTTAACGTCGAAAATCATCAGCCGTTTCCACACGTTTGTCTCCCACTGCGGATTTCCGGGAGGAAAAACGTGGATGACGAAGGAGCAGCAGAAATGGTTAAATGCACAACGCTCTCTGGAAGGAGTTCACGGTGAAGGATATATCTATTGGAACAGGAGCAGCAGTCCTGAGGATCCAGAACCAGATCTGTTACGGGTAGGCTATCTGTCCGAGGCCTACAAACGGGGGACACTTGTCATGTCAACTCTAGATAAATTGACACTGTATACTGCTGAACAGTTTAGCACGAGGAATATTGAAGTGCACATAGTCGATTTAATGACTCCCGAAGTAGCTGACTCTCCTTTTAATTTCAATATTATTGGGGACTCAGACGAAACGGATGCGTGGGGTATGGGGAATACCGAGGTTGTTGAAGCGACTTCCACTAGCTTCGAGCTTGTATGTTTGCATCAACCCTCTGAAGAGTGTCAAGTAAAGAAAGACGAAATTCGTGGACGGGATGCACGGATCATAATTCATGAATCTACTTATTCCCACAATGGCGTCGATCTCTTCTTCCAGGTATACATTCGAAATTGGAAGGCCCTGACTCCGTTTGGTAGGCTGCACATCGTCCCTCAACGATACACAAGAGCAATCGCAGACGAGCTAGCCTCTTTGAATCTTGACACTCTTCTCATTACTGATCCATCGATGGGTCCCCAAACATTTCGGCTATGCTTTTCGCGCTTTGCTCCGGTACAGGCGATTGTGTGGAACAACGGTATGACGAGTGCCCAGCCCCGTTCTGTAATGGACTACTACATTGCCTCACGAGCCCATATGATTGAACCACCCAACAGAGCAGCATCTCGTTACAGCGAGGACCTGTGGTTGTTTAACGACTCGATAACATATACCCCCTTAAACTTGTTCCCGTCTACCCAAAGCGCTGAAGAACTCGGGTTCCCCCGCAACGTGATAACGGAAGGAAGACAGATCATTGCCTTTCAGCACAATGTGCAAAAAATCAGTCCATCAATGGATGCATTCATATGCAGTTTGCTCACTCTGCAGGAGGAAGCTGCTCCGCTATATACGTTTGTTACAGTGGGACGTTGGGACGGATGGGCTGTGCTACAAAGAAGACTAGTTCACGAGTGCAGTCGCTTCATTTGTGAGGGTTACATTACTGTTCCCAAGACGTACTACACTGCAAACTACGACGATGTCATTGAGCAAAATTCTAGAGAAAAAGATTACTTAACGATGAATGACTGGAAGGACATTACCAGCGAGATGAAAACGTGCCCCCATCGCTCTATTGGACAAGCTGACACGGATGCGCTCATGAAGCTATGGTATCACCGAACCTATTTTGTACCATCTCAACCATTAGCACAGTACGCACGCATATTGGAGCTTGCTACAGTCTCTGTGGATGCGTTTCCTTTCGGCGGAGGGCTGACCACCATAGACTCCTTGACGCTGTTGACTCCAGTATCGACCATAGCAGCGACCATACGATCGGGCAGGCTATCACTTGCTTACTATAGGCTTGCTAATTTGCCGGAAATCCAGCCATCGACATACTCTATTCCCGACTACAGTTGCTGCTTTTTTTCTGAGGATGACTGTCTCGGAAGATGGTCCTTGAATGAGTTTGTGGACGAATCTGCAACTACATTGTACCCAAAGTTTGGGAGAAATGGCTACGGCGTCGTTGCATCTTCTTGGTGTGAATTTTTTGAAAACACAGTCAGATTGATGAGAGACCATTCACACCGTCAGCGCGTCGTGGATATGCTTACAGAATACAGCCATAATCTCCTCATGGATCAAAATTCTCCTCCCGCTTGGGAACAGCATCTCCGTGAGATGTACCGAAGATCACCATTTCGGGAACGCTGAACTCAAGTATTACAGCAAGCTCTTGACGTCTTGCATTTGGTTGCCTCTCTAGTATGAGGGTAGAAAAATGGATCTGCTTCAGTCCTTTTAGCGAGAGCTGCTAATTTGTCTTCTATTCCCGGGTTCTCTCGTGGACAATCCAAGCATTTGGGAAAGCCCGGCCCACTGTACTGTCCCGTAGCACAAGGCAATGGCTCGCTGGTCCCCAGTGGGCATTTATGCCCGGCAGGACACACTCCCTCACAAAATCTCGAAGAAGTACCTTCTGACCTGCCGAATCTCCCCGGAGAACTGTGTTTCATTTCAAATTAGCAAGTCTGACTGACACGTGTTTGACCAACATTCACGGTGTTACTTACCAGGGGTAAACTATCCCTCCAATACAGTAGTGCCCCGTCGGACATTTCCTCTGGCTATCCCTCGTGAAATTCCCAGCTGAGGTATTGAATCCAGTAATCGAGAAAAAGCCTTTGTTGACTTGGAACGGAAGCGCTGAGCCCGCTGGGCAATAAACAGCGTTGTGGGTTCCCTCTGCGACGAAGCCTTGTGCCAATGGATCGGACAGTTGAAGTCGGGTTCGAGGGTAACGAAGTCGAATACCATTTTCCCATTGGAAAAACAGGGCAGAGTTGTTACTCAACATCAGGAATCTTATTTGCATTCTTAGCATTAACATGGATTCCTCAATACTGTCTATTGTGAGCCGCAACGTCTGAATAGCCTCCGTAGCATTGAGCGTTTGGTTTACAGGAAGACTCAAATCATCCAGTATTTGGATCAATGGCTTTACTAGTATTTTGTCGCACTCCAATACGGTGTTATTTTTAGTAGACGTTTCGTTTCCTGAAGTTCCGTCTTCCTCGCAGTTCACCACGGTTCCATTGTTGAAGGAACTACAGTTTGACTGCCTATTTCTCTCACTATCCACGGGAACAAGTGTGCAGTTGGTCAATGTATTGTTGAGAGGATGCATCTCCAAATAATGCTCCAAGCTACCGACATCTGCAGATAGTTGCATAACTCTTGCTAGTAATTCATCAAGTACTCTTTGCAATTGTGCAGCCTCTTGTCTAGAGGCACCTGTCAATCCCTTTCCTAGAGCTCCACCACCGATTGCTTGTCCGCGGTCCAATAAAGAGAGCATGTTCGTATAATTTCTTGGCATAAAAAATTCTCCACACATAAATAAATTCTTTCGTGGCGAACCTGGAGGACAAAAGTAACCTGCATCACATCTTCCGTTACAATGTGGATTTGACAACTGCCGGTCACTGCCATAAAACCCTCCCGGGCACTGACGCTTTATCCCATCTTTGCAGAAGGTACCAGGCGAGCAGCTACGTATGTCCCACCGCGTCGTGTTTTCTGGTCTTCCTATCACCCTCTCCCATCCTCCAACAGAGTAAAACCCTGGAGGAACTCGCAGCGGTTGCGCCGATCCTTGAGGACAGTACTTGTTAGCAGCCCCGCACTCATGCGCAGACGAATTAACTTCTCCAGGGCCTGGACAGAAGAATCCAGCTTGACAAAGACCAGTGCAAAACGCTGACTGGATTCCTTCCGTTGACCCGAATCGTCCAGGAGCGCACTTTTTTCTTGTTCCATCTCCGTCGCAGTACGATCCCCTGGGACAAATATCCATTTTAAACCTTGCTTCTTCATTTGCATTTTCTATTGAGTAATAACCACGGGGAACATGTAACGGCGACCCCGAAGAACTGGGACAAATTCTATTGGCAGCTCCACATGGAATTTGAAAAGGTGAAAACGACGCCCAGGGACAGTAGTGCCCCTTGTGACATGGACCAGTACATGTGGGCCTCGTCTCTTTCGACTGGCTGCCATAGCGCCCTGGTGGACACTCATATCTCAGTCCTTGCCAACAGAAACTGCCTGCCTCGCATTGAGCTTGCCCTTTCCGGCCTTGCGAGTCCCCCAAGTCACCTGAGACACAAAAGCGGGAGGAGTTGAAGGCAGTTACCTGTTCTGAAACTGGACCATGAAGCTCGCTGACATTAACCTCTGGAGGTAGCCCGAGTCTCCCATAGTGGAGATTACACTGCATGACAGCATTCCGCGGAATGTTCCCCCCCGTTTCTGCAGTCCTTCCCAATGTAGTGTAGTGGCCGCTTGCCACGCCAATCGGCGCCGTGACACCTTCTGGACAATAGACTGAGGCATTCTCACAAATATGCTGCCGCGGGCTAGTGCTCTTGGGAGGGCAGTAATATCCGGCTTGGCAGCGTCCACTGCAAGATGATGAAGAAAGGCCTGTTTCATTACCGAAGGTTCCACCAGGACACTCTAGCAGTCTCCCTTGAGAACAGTAATGGCCAGGAGGGCAGAGTTGTTGTGCATGCCTCGTGTGCTCCGTGCCTCCAACAGAGAAAAAGCCCTCCTCTACTTCCATCGGGGCGGTACTCTTCGCAGGACAGTAATGCCGATTCGAGCCACACGCAAACTGAGTTGGGGAAACAGTGCCGCGGGGACAGTAGTGTCCGACTGGACAAGTTCCGGAACATTCCGCAGAAGATAATTGTGTTTTGTTCCCAAATGTTCCACCGGGACATGCATATCGCTCCCCACCACGGCAGTAGTGTCCAATGTCGCATTCAAACTCAACATTTCTTACTGCATTCGTATCCGTAGAAGAGGCGTTTGACGCCAAGAGGTTCGTAATGGCTTCCGTGCGGGAAGACAGCAGAGCCAGATACCACGGGTGCACTTGAAATATACCCTCCGTTGGGTATACGAAATCTGTAATATCAAAAGGAGTTGAGCTATTGGGTTTGCCACTAATGGAGAGCTCTTGTATTCTCTGATATAATTCGTGGAAATGAAACTGAGAGGCAAACGATTTGGCTTCTCCTAAACTGTCACGAATTGATTCTTGTCGAGGATCAACGAAGCCCGGAAGAGTTCCCTGATTAGCACCATAGACTTCATTGATTCCCGGAATTCTTCCCTCAGCACCTCCAACCCCTGCTAGAAAGCCATCTGCTTCCGCTGATGTTAGAAAGAACTGAATATTCAGGAGCAACGACTGGAAAGGGAGCACGCGAGCCGTAAAATAACCCAGTTGAGCTCGACGTGGAGTGACTGACCCCAATGGGCAAAATACTTCGACGCCGCCGCATGCCTTCGATACTGGGCTTGTGGAACCGGGCGTTTCGCAAAAATATCCGGGAGCGCATGGTCCTTCACAGCTTGGATTCGAAAGTCCTCTTGATGACCCAAATCTGCCCGCCGGGCAGGGATGCCTGTGTATTGGAAAAAAGTCCCCACGCCACACCCATATAAGATGCCAATCTCACTAGATATGTGTTCGGTTAGTTTACTTACATTACCCCATCGCGGCAATATGATCCCGATGCACATTTTAATTGGTTCGTCCTGGTACGTTCAGAATTTCCTACCGTGTAGTATCCCTCGAGAGCCCTTTGAGGCATCGCCGATCCTTCGGGGCAAAATACCGAAGCGTTTCCACAAACATGTTGTTGGCTCGTTCCTGACGCTTCTTCACAATAAAACCCTTCTTGGCACATTCCGGAACAGTTTGGGCTGCTGCTTCCGATTGTGGATCCAAATCTTCCTGCTGGACAAGGAAAACGTAGTCCTCTCTGACAGTAAAAACCCAAAGGGCAAATCAATTCGGCTGATCTAGTAGCAAACGTCAGAAGTGAATCATCGCCGTTCTCATCCACAGAATAGAAAACCCTTGAATTAGAATCACTCACTGATGAAGTATTCTGACTCCCTCGGACGAACGTCGGACGGCTGCTTCCGAGAGGACAAAATACGTCCGGACCTCCACAACGAAACTGTTGAGAGACGGCGCTACCAAATCCACAGAAATATCCAGAGTCACACAGGCCAGAGCAATTCGGATTAGATAGCCCCGTGTCCATACCATATCTTCCTCGAGGACAAGGGTGGCGAATACCTCCCTGGCAATAAGTTCCAGCGGGGCATTCTTGAATTTCTGATCTTGTGAATTGGTTGTTGTTGCCGATGGTCTCAAAACCAGGAAGAACAACTGACGGACGACTACTACCGGGGGGACAGTATACAGTAGAGTTTCCACAGGATATTGGGAGCGCTGTGCCTGTTACGCCACCTGTTGTAGAAGAAAATTGAGGACAATACTTTCCGGATGGACAAACCGTGCAATTAGTTGATCCAACAGAAGCAGCAAAAGTTCCTGGGGGACATGGTTTCTTTACAGAATTTTGACAGAAGAAACCAGGCTCGCAGAGCTTAAAGCCTGGACAACCATCCACCCACTCAGTTCCAAACTCGCTTAGCTCGCGATACGTGCCGTCGAGACATACGCTAGGGAGCCTGGGAGGAGTAGCCGTAGGTCCAATAGCTGGTGCTACTGGCCTCCCTGCTTCACTTTCACGGATCCATCCCACCACAACGCACACTACTGTCAGCGATTTCACGAGACAGTTTGCCGTTGCTCCAGAATACCCCATTGCTGCTCGGGGCTATGCGCTTTCAACTATTACCTCATTGCTGTGTTCTATGGGGAAAGAGCTGACATTCACGGATGAATCGTTAACGCAACCAAACCAAGTTGAACCCACTGGGTACATGTATACACATCACCTTCAACATACTTGAAAACGATCCATTTGTAAGACTTATATCATGAAGGGGTCTGATCAAGGCGAACATACCACGCTTGTCTTTGTACAGCCTTGTCCTTAGGACTCGCTCAATCTTGTGAGCCGCTCATCCTTGACTCACGGAGACTGCGGAACTTCGCAGGGGAACTGAACCATGCTTAGATGTATGTCGAAAACACTAGAGGAGCAAGTTATCATAGGCACATGGGGATGAGTTTGATTGAGATGTAGGTATGTATTCTATTTTTCGATCAGTAGCTTCATTAGAGGATGTTCCCGAACGATTTCCATCTCTTTCAATGTCTGCACCACAGGAATTGAAGGATTGCTCTATTACTCGATAGATAATTCTACCAATACATACTTTTGCCGTTGTGTAACGTAGATGATGGAATTGCTGCATACTCAAATTCGTGCGCACCAACTTTCCGTCGCCTATAGTGAACTGTAATAGCATCATGATCTATGAATCACTGCCGGCCTATCCCAACAGCCACTTTGTGCCAACATACCTCCAGTAATATACTCGGTCTGAGCACTTTCTTAGCAGCATCCGTCGATATAACTACATCTAACCTCCATCTCACGTCTTTTACCCTGCTAAACGATCCTGGAATCGGGGCTAACCGACTGGAGCGGATGGCATCCAAGTTTAATTTATGTGCTATTTTGCCAAATCCTTCCGCCAACTGCTGTGGCATCAGCGATTCCGAAGCAAGTCGTTCTAATTCTTCATGAAGCGTCTGCTTCGAAGGCTGTCGTACACCGACCACCTGTAGGAGTTGAGAAACAGCAGCTAAACAGATTGCATAGTCGTCGCTGACCTCCGTCTCAGACGACTCCTGCTGGCAAAAAGAGCAAGGGTTCTCCAAGAAATGAAGCGCAGTTTCCGTCAGACTCTGAACAGAGTGGGTCGATTGGATGCGCTCGAATGACTCTGATAATGTTCTGCATCAGCAATAGCCAGCTTATAGAGACAGAGAGAACCTGCCTTGATGGAGGAGAGTATCCTTACTTGGGCTTCCAAGCGACAAGCGCTTGACCGCAAAACGTATGTGTACCCGATGCAGATGATGGCGCCCCTTTGCGCTCCATATTTGGTGGAATTTTGTAAATATCCTATCGTGTATCTAAGTAACAACGCAAGTCTCTCTGGCCGAACTACAGCATCTGTGTGAAGCGGAGGTAATCCCTGGCGATGCATATGGGTATATCTGATATTACACAACCATCCTATCTACCACCCTTACAGTGTGATTTCATAAACGCTGATTTTTATGTTTGTGCGACACAAAAATGGCAACCATAGAAACTAACTCTGACGGTAACAGTATGGGACAGAGGTACTATGACCTTCTACTGGAACGCTATGACGTTGAAATTGAGACTACAGACGCACGGAGGGTAGCCTCAGGGAAATTTTAATTCCGTTAGCCATGGTAGTCGCCAGCTTTCTCTTTGGCAATATCGCTGTCGATCATTTCCTGTACGAGCTCCTCGAAGGACACTTTGCATTCCCATCTAAGTTGTTTCTTTGCTTTCGTTGGGTCACCTAGAAGCAAGTCTACCTCTGTCGGGCGGAAGTATTTAGGATCTATCCGTACAAGAACTTGATTAGGGTTATTAGCATTAACTCCAATTTCATTGACCCCTTCTCCTTGCCACACAATGGAAATGTCAATATGTTTGAAAGACAATTCTACGAACTCTCGTACCGAGTGTGTTTCTCCGGTGGCCAAGACATAGTCCTCTGGTTGATCTTGCTGCAGCATTAACCACATACCCTCTATGTAGTCCTTTGCGTGACCCCAGTCTCGTTTCGCGTTCAGGTTTCCGAGATACACTGTTTGCTGCTTGCCGAGGTGAATTCGCGCCACGGCACGAGTAATTTTCCTAGTCACAAACGTCGGACCCCTTCTAGGGGATTCGTGATTGAACAGAATACCATTACATGCAAACATGTTGTATGCTTCTCTGTAGTTGATTATGTTCCAGAAGCCGAACTGTTTGGCTACGGCGTAAGGAGAGCGCGGATAGAACGGTGTCTTTTCGGTTTGAGGAATCTCTTGGACTTTGCCATACAGTTCACTCGTAGATGCTTGATAAAATCGACACTTATCTCCGAGACCGCAGGCTAACAGTGCATTAAGAAGTCTAAGAGTCCCAAGAGCATCAACGTTGGCTGTGTACTCGCTCATTTCGAACGAGACCATCACATGACTTTGGGCTGCCAAGTTGTACACCTCCGAAGGCTTGATATCTGATATTATCTGCAGCAAATTACTCGTGTCTGTAAGATCTCCGTAATGTAGGAAGATTTTCACCCCTGTTGTATGTCGATCACGGTATATATGCTCTATCCTCCCCGTGTTGAAGCTGCTAGATCTCCGGATAATTCCGTGAACTTCATAACCCTGCATACGTCGGGACCAAATAGAGATGACAGTACCTAGCAATCTAGTAAGGAGGAAGAGCGATCCAAAGCGTGCCTCATGCCCTCTAAGAGCGCATGTGTCAGAGGTAATCAGGATAAGGATAGCATCTGACGTACCTTTTCAAGCAGAAACTCTGCCAAGTACGACCCGTCTTGTCCTGTGATTCCCTGCATTTACAGGCATTCGCTCACGTAGTGAGCAAGCAAATCTGCCTGCCAACTGGTATAGCGCGTGATACGTACGGTGATTAGCGCTACATTGCGCCGGGGACCTTCCTTCTGAGGCTCGTAAATAGTGGGAACCTGATTCGCTGACGTGTCGGTCATGGTTGGTACGAAAGCCTCAATTATATACAACTAACTCGGCACACAGCCAACTCATACAGTGGCGCTGTGGGTAATTGTATTATAAGTGTTGTATTACGCCGGCACGACAATATCAATCCGGGATACTACTGCGGAACTTCCTCGCTACAGGGAATGCCGCCTGACTCCCCAGGATGTGGATAATGGTACACGACGGACAACAACGGGCCAAATGTTCCCTGATTCTCTGGATATAGCTATAGTTAGTGGGTCATTACGAACTTGTCTCCATTTTCAGTGTGAGGGAAAACACAGGATATACTCGCTGGTTCTTTGACCACCAAAAACAGACATCAGTGGGTGACCTCACCTGCTTCACTTTGCTTCGCTTGGACAGGAATCTTGAGCTATTTTCATCTTCCCGAGTGTGTGAGTTCTCTCTCCATTAGAATCACGTAAGGCAGTGAATTCAACCAGCGGTAAAAGTGTTAAAGGATGCGAATTGATTTATAGCCGCTAGATCATTGTACACTTCCAGCCTTTGGCGTTCCCACGGGGCGCCAAAAAATCGACGAGTTGCGAGATGTTGAACTTGTCCGACCCCTTGGGAGGCAGTTCACTGTGCAGAATATGAAATGATAGTACAGGTTCTTCTCCCTTAGCATCACCACACTGATTGAGAACGTAGGCAGAGTGTGGATACAGTAGATTGAGCAATAGCTTGATCTTGAAGAAGGGAAGGTTAGCCGTTGTCGCAAGGAGATCCGTGATTTTACGGTTTACGCCCTCGTTACTTGAAATATGAGCAGCGAGCAAGGTAATACAGGAGGTCGTGGCCTATCCTCTGCGGGACGTCAGGTGGTAGGAGGGGGAGATGATCAACAGCGAGCTGCCTCGCGAGGATCCACTGGATCCCAACAGCAAGGTTATCGTCCCCAAAGTCGTTCTACCTCATCGACGGCAGAAGGCAAAAGGAATACGGAGGGTGATTATGAGAACAATCAGTATATGAGTGGTACTCAGCAAACAGCCGGGAGATCAGCTCACTTTGGTACCGCCACCCAAGACGCAAAGCAGCAGAGTACCAGGTACGACGAGAGCAATCCGTTTACCTTGCCCTCAGACGAGGAAGTTTTCAAAATGCGTGAACAAGAAAGAGAGCAAAAGCAGGAGGAACGCAAAAAGCAACAACGGTTGAAGATATGGGAGAAAGGTGCTCCACAAAAGGAAGGCATGTTGCGCCAACTGCAGAAGGAAGCAGAGCCAGAACTTGACGCAGCCACTCAAGAACGCATCAAGCGCACGCAAAACTTAGTTTCGGCTGCAACGGCCGCCATTTCATCGTCCAAAAAACATCAGAAAGAAAGTATGACCAAGTTTGTGGAGAAGAAAAGGGAAATGTTCTTATTGCAAATGTCCTTGGATACGAAACGCGAGGAAATTCAGAAGGTTGGTTGATGTGTTCGCTTTGGTTGTTTTCCTTTCCCTCCCCAAACCATTGTGTTGACACATTTTGCAGCTAGAGCACAAGGCTCAGATGAAGGAAGAAGCTTTGAAGAAATCGGAGTTGATGTTGGAAGAAGATGCTATCCGCTTTGACGCGTTCTTAAAAGAAAATGATCGAATGGCGCATGCAGCGATGAAACGTGCAGAGGAAGAATCCCGCCTCAAGCAACAGAAAGTTCAGGAAATTAAACGCTTGAAGTACCAAATACAAGCTCTGAAAGGAGACAATGCCAAGTAAGAGTCCCGCCAAATTGCTGTTCAAACTGTCTCACGCAACTACCGCTTGTTGGCCGCAGAAATGAGGATCTTTTGCGTGAATGGGAATCATACAAGAAATTTTTGGACGAGCTTACACCGCAGGAATGGAAGGATAAGCAGTACGAACAGCTCAGGGAAAAATACGAACAGGAGCGGCAAGAACGATATGAAGCCGACCTCAAACGATGGGAAGAATACCGGGATAGCAAATACCAAGAATTTAAGGAAGAAGAAGAAGCGCAACGAAAGCAAGCAATCGCTGCTGGGCGGAAGCATACTCCTTCAAATATTGACAAAAAACTAGAGCAACAGTTGAAACCGAAACCTAAGCTCGAGGACTATCCTCTCCCTGAGATCACCGAAGATGATTATGAGATGTACTTTACTAATCCAGAGCAGTTACTTGAAATTTTTTCAGGTATGAACTGAGTATCACAGTCTGTTTGAAGTATATCGTATTGATGGATACGACACGTTTACTCCAGGGATGGAGGAAGAGAACTTGTTTCTCATTCAAAACAACCAAGAAATCGAGCAACAACTGGACGAGCTCAAACAGCAATACGAAGACACTAAGAACTCCATGGAGAGACAGACAACGGTAAGGTGTCATGGAGAGAAGAAATTGAAACAAGCTCTACAACAATCTGAGTACATTGCAGAGTCTTAACGAGAATATGAAGAACCTAAAAGACAAGATCCAAAACGAAGAGGAGAAAGTGGACAAGTTGAAGAGCCGCGTCCATCATTCGTAAGTGGCAAGGCAAAACGTTGGGTGATTGGGTCCACTGCTATGTTTTATCCGACGCAGGCACGGAGAGGATACCCAAGCCAAACTCCTCGACAAGTTGGGCGAAAGGATTAAAGAGGTATACGAAAAGTGCGGCGGAGATTTATCATCGAACCCTGATCGCATCTCCATGTTGACGAAACTGGAAGGAAAATTGGAAGACCAGCTCGCTGAAATGGACAAAATGCCGCAGGAATACGTCATAGCGAAAGAAAGAGAACTGGAAAGCGAGCGGCGGGAGCGTGTACGAGCGGAACGACAAAAGCAACAACAGGAAGCCTTAGAGCAGCGCCTCCAGAAATCTTTACAGAGGGCACAGGCCCCTGTGAAGAAACGCTCGGGAAAGCCGGTGATGGCTCGTTCTGCTCCAATCCGGAAGAAAAAGCAACAAGAGAAAATGGACCCGGAGCTCGCTCAGGAGCTCGAGGACCTCAAGTTTTTCATGTAGCAACTACGTTCCGCTTCTATTTCGCCGTCTCCCGCGGAAAGTGTTTTGTCGACCACAATCAGTGGAACGAACATAGATACGATATGATTACGATATAGACATGTGTGAAACGCATTTCGGATGATGTGGTCAGGATAAGATTGAAGAGCGCGGCACTACCAGGTGACGTGTGAGTCATCTCACACGTACCTCGGAACTTTGCAGCATAAAATGCTACAAGATGTTCCATATCTCAAAATGGTAACTTTATATCGTATAGAGCACAGTGTTCGTAGAGGACTACCCGGAAATGGAATGCATAGAATAATTCTCCATTACCGTTACAACCCGCAGTTGAGGGTGTAATTTCGACGAACCCTTGACCGAAATAAATATCGGTGGAACATGGCGCTATCCATCTCACAGAGCACACTTGCTGTGCTGAGCGTAATAACTAGAAGTGAGGTATTGTGTAACTTACCGTAGGCTACCGCTTGAGGTGATTTTAGGATGATGTCATACCGCCGCATGCTTCAACGAGCCTGGCCAACTACAGGTAGCCATCAGGACCAGACAAGAAGAAGTGAGCTGGTTTGTCAGGATAGTCGACACAAGCAAGGAAATCTGAAGAAAAGCATCGATATTAAGTTGCGTTCTTTATCCAAACACGAAAAGCTTCCAAAATGTTGTCTTCCGTATCTAATCGAGTTTTATATTCCGTTGGCTCCCACTTGAGACAAGCTTCTAGACTATTGCAGCCAACCGTAGAACGAACTCTCCCAAGCACGCAACTTGGATTGGATGTGATCAGCAAACAAGCCAGAACTATATCAACAGATAGACATGTGGAAAGTCCGCATACAAGAGTTAGGACACAAGAAGATACTCAATCATCGATGAGAGTTGAGTTTGGTAAGTGACTTTTCACCGTTGTGAGCTGTGATGTTCTGAGAGCGTATAAAGGGCATACGACTCAACGTTGGTTCGAGGATTGGCTATACGCGGCTAGTATATGAATAATTGTACGATACCATGGTGAGTTTGCGGCGCTATGCCGAAGGGGTGGATTATATTGCGACGAACATCTCTTGGGGTGGTTGATGCGGCCTTCGAAGATGAGGAGTGATACGGTCACAAGGGTAAACCTTTGCAGACCATGGGCAACAAGACTACGCTCGATAGTTCAACCAGCTCTGTTCAGCTCTTTTGGTGAATTTGTACACATATGTTGTATATCATCGACGAAGAGACGTACATATAGACGAAGAACGCGCTGTTGACTTCACACGTACTTCCCGTGTAGGTGACGTGTGAGTCACCTTGCTCCGCTCCGTCGAATGTTCTATTCCCTCCGTTTCGATTCTTTGTTCAGAACTAAAACAAATGTTTGGACTGCATCAATTGCAGAATTTCCAAAAGACTCTTACCCTACTCGAGGTGAATATGCTTCTTGGTTTGAGCGACAGCACCCTGTTGTATGGACGGAGGAGGCCTACTCGTCCGGCCCTCTTCCTCGCGAGGATGTAAAAGATTACGAAGAAAACGGATACATTGTGATGAAAGATGTATTTTCCGAGAAGGAGCTCCGAATTTTGGGTGAGGAAATGGACCGTCTTCGCCGTGAATCCGAAGAGATATCTCAGGGTTCGGTAAGTACCTCATACCGCCGCTTCATTGTCAGAGTAAGTTCCTCAAGGCAGCTGAGACTGAATGAATGCAGAGTGATGCAAAGGTAACTGGAGATGCTAAGTTTGCCAGTGAACCCAGTACTGGCCAAATTCGTACTATCTTCGAAGTCCATAAGAACAGCGATATTTGTCGACAAATTTTGGAAGATAAGAGACTTGCTGAGAGTGCGATGCAGATACTAAACAGCAACGTATATATTCATCAGAGTCGTATCAACTTCCAACTTCCGTTTGTTGGGACTGGATTTTGGTGGCACAGTGATTTCGAAACGTGGCATGCGGAAGATGGTATGCCCGCTCCTCGTGCTCTATCTATGGTCGTAATGATGAATGACAATTTTGGCCAAAATGGAGCGTTGATGGTTTCTCCTGGTAGTCATAAGACATTTATCCAATGCGCCGGAGCGACACCCGAGAGGAATTGGGAGAAATCTCTAAAAGAGAAACAGAAATATGGGACGCCTGATTTGCAGTCCTTGAGTGAATTAATTGATATACATGGTTTAGACTACTGTGAGGGAAAGCGGGGTGATGTTCTAATGTTCGATTCAAATTTAGTGCATGGATCGCATAACAATATTTCTCCTTGGGCTCGCTCGAACTTATTCGCTGTGTTCAACTCGACAGAAAACCTGCTAACACCCCACCCATATGCGGCTCCGACGCAGCGACCCGAACACATTGCTACTCGTGATCCTGAATGGATGCAAGCAATTGAGCCCAAGCAGGGCAGCCTCGTCGAGCACAGACATTAATATGTCCGATAATTTAATGGGGTGCTGTATTTTGTGTTCTTTCCACTTGGTTTCCCTCCCCAAGTTGCAAAATTGGCTTGACCATTGGTATCATTTTAAATAGTACACCATTGTTTGGCCAAATTTACAAGTACAATATTTCAGGACTCTCTTCGAACCATGTTTGGATCTCCCTTACTTCGTGAATGGGTGGATACACACGAACAAGAGCAATTCTTAACTACCGGGTAAGCCATTTTGACGATGAAGAAATGATAGACTTGGGCTGAGCGGAACAGAGATGTTCCCATTATGTAGCAACCATCTTTCCTATGGTAGCGAGGGGAGGTCTTTGCACCTTGGAGCAAAGATCACAGGCAAATGGAGCAATCAAGCCTTCTCGGTTCCAATCACAGGCATGCATCACGATGCTTGCTGCACCGGTAAACAGTTACTTGTTCTTTTTCTTGTTGTCTGCCAGTATGATGGCCATCCTGACGAATATGTTGATAGTGTCCAAGTATATATCGAGACATTCATTTACTGGATCAAAGGCTTCCTCCGGCATGCTTTGAGCGTTTGTTAGCACTTTGGAAGTGTCGTAAAGCACAAACAAGGAAAAGAGTCCAAGACCCCCATACAGGCTGATATTCTGGAGCATTGGTGCCATTCTGGCTGCAGGAAAGAGGAGTGATCCCAAGTTGGCCACTAATAGTCCACCAAGTCCAATAGAAAGGGGACCAGCCATCCATAAAAATTTATCAGAAGGGGAATTGGCAGCCACGAATGATAGTGAACCGACTATACCAGCAGTGTACCCCGCAGCTTGCAGTATGATTGGACCTCCCAAATAGCACAAAGGTACCAGACTGAGGCCAGTTAAGCCCGTGAAAGCAAGGTAGCTTCCGTACTTTGCTGGGGAATTCTTGGTAGTCATTAAAGTGGATAGCAGCGCTCCAATGCTTCCCACGCCAAAAGCGATCGTAGCACCAGTTGGATGCCGCAGAAGAAGTCCCTCCATGATTCCGGACCTGTAAACCGCCGCGGCTGTTCCGGCAGTAATTCCTAATCCTCCACCAAAAGCCGTAAAAGTTTGCTTCATGCGTTCCCGAACATAAGCGGGCCACAACTGACTTGACGCAATTCCTGTGGACTTGGCGTAGTCCGGGCTTTGCGCTGACATGGACCCCAGCATTCCCAAGCCCACAACTCCTGCTGCAGCTCCTACTCCTAGCGCGATACGACGGGGCGTAAGAGTAGTGGTTTCCCCGGAAGAAGTAGTACCGGTGTGGCTTGAAACATATCGTCTAGCGGCTGGGAAAGAGGACCCCTGAAACAAGGGCTTGACGGTGTTGAAGGTTGACGGGCAGCGCTTCCACAGCGCCGGAGCACTTGATACAACACGCGACGCCAGCATTTTAACTTGTTTTCGTGACGGCAAATAGTAAAACCACTCAAATCCTTTGTTCTCCTTTTTCGTACACACAGTATAACAACGATAAGACTCCAAGTTGAACTTTCAACCAACCTTGGAAGTTCGAACAAACTTCTTATTCTACAACTTTCGGATTGGACTTCACACGGAGAACTTAACGTTGAGAGAGCCGTTGTATTGTATTTGTACCATAAGGGCAAAAAGTTGTAGCCTACAACCCGATATCCAAATGCGTGTGTGTTTGTGACCCACATATAGGACACAAAAAATTACTTCCGAGTGTATACTGTGCATTACACTTTATTTTTGGTACTGTCGGCAACTTGCACAGTTATCCGAAAGAACCGTCAATACCAATGGCCCATATGCAACTGAACAAAGGAAGCTATCGGTAATTTAATTGTTTGGCTCTCTTTCAATATCTCAGCAATCCTCCAGCTGTATACCGATACCACTCATTTACTTGATAGACAACCTCTGCGTCTGAGCGTCTGCAGGCACTTTAGAGACGTCGAGCGCATACAAGCCTTACAACGTCAAAAGTCCAAGTCCATCAGAAAAAGTGTTATTATGGAGGATTGATGTCATACTGGTTGCAGGAGTAGAAGTGTCTCAAAACTGACCACTACTGCCAAGTGCAATACATGGCAATAGCTAGAGGACCAGCAAGCCAAACAAATTAATTAGGCAACCTGCACTATGATGGGACCTCCCTTCCGGCTCCAAGTTCCGCTCCGTTGTTCAAACTACCGAACACACTTTCGAAACTCTTGCACAACACCATAACCCATCGCCAAAGAATCTTCGCATCGTGAGTTTCGGTACGGCTGTGTCTCTCGCTCGGGACTGATGGCACCCTTTTCCAGCACTGCAAGCTTTTGTCAGTCCCTCCTGAGCTTGCAAAATGCTTGAAGACAAGCAGGCTCGCCTTCCGCTATAAGGTATCTCCCTGAGCTCCCCACTTCAACGTTTCTACTTCGCCACTAGCTAGGTTTACCCGAAACAACCTTAGAACGACTACGCTTACGTTGTCTCTTGTCCGGAGAGGGAACACCCCAAATCGACGACAAAGTACCTCGATATGTTCTTTTCAACGATTCCTTGTCGCTGGAAGAGTTACCCTCTTTTCGTGTATCTTGTTTCTTTGAAATCACGGTGTCAGTCGGAGGAGAATTCTCGTTCGTCGATGGCAGTGGAATTGGAGTTGGGGAAGCTACCATCCGTGATTTAACCAAGCTGAAAAAATCACACAGTCTCTTGCGGTTACGAAGATATCGGTAGCTTTCGATGCATAAGCCTTGCATAACGTCATAATGTGTGACCGGAACTAGCGCAAAAACGGGCCCATCATACGCGACCGAATAGATGCGGGTCGTATTGCATCCCAATCTCCCAAGAACCTCAACTTTGCGCTTGGTATGATGTCGGAATGTCGACGAAAAATGCTTCGTATACTTGTTAATATACGACTCGACGCAATCGTTACTCTTGTCACTACTGGATGTCGTCTTGGTGAACCGTTGACTTGTCTGTTTCACAATGGAGACCAACTTAGCGAGGGTCGTTTCGCCAACATCGCTAGATGAGATTTCAGCGAACCAGAATGTTACAAGCCATAAAAATGCCTGCGCTGGAGAGGGAGCCTCATCATTTACGGCATCGAGAAAACGCAGTTTCGGTATGTTCAGCTGCAAAGGGCATTCTGTTTCCACACAATGTTCATGCTTCTTGCTGGGAACCTCTGTTGTACGAAAGAAGGGTCCATTCTGGAAAGCCGGAACACGATCAAGCGCTTCTTCTAGGGTATTCAGCACAGCCGATTGATCATGTTTTGGAGACGTCGATAACCCGCTAGTCACACTGCCGACTAATAATTGATACTGCTGTAAGAATTCGGAGAGTTGCTTGTTCAAATGGTTTCCTACTGGATGTCTGTCGGAGACAGGAGTACGCGCCACAGTTTCGATAGGTACGTCCAATTTTTCCTGAATTCTTTGCTCAAGACAGTGAAAGCCCCGAAGTTCCTGTGTGGTTGTGATCTCACCAGTCTGATATGCATTTGCAGAAATACTAGGAGCCAATGAAGTAGCGAGGTGTGCCACGGTTATATACTGGTCATCCCCGCAGTGTGCGATGGCACCACCATCTTTTCGCCAAGACATCCCAGTAATCCAGGGAAACTTCGTAGATGTACCACTATCCGGTACATACATCGAAGCAATAGGGAGAGTTGAGTATTTATGTTGCCAGAATCGGAGAGTGGTTCCAGCAGTGGCAGCAATAAAGTTACCTGTGGGATCCCAAGAGGCTCTGTTAAAAGAAGTGTGGAAGTCATCAGAAATATACTCGTCGTATTCCAATTCTCTTGGTTGGGACAAGTTATATACACGGATACTGCGAAGCGCGGAATGTGCAATCAAAGCGTACCTTACACAATACCTTCTGGCGGTTGGATCAGATCACGATCACGTACCTGTTATTAGAATAGTTTACCAGTAAGTCTTGCTGGTTGGGTGAAACCTGGAGGTTTAGCACCGAAACATGAGACTGGGGAGCGGGGTTGATTTCACGCTTCTCAACGTCTGTATGCAATTGCTGAAGAACTTGTTCGACGGAGGATTGAGTGCCGAAGGCTTGACTCCATGAACGAATGAAGTCATAGTCTTCATCGAAACATTCAAGTACCGACTTTGCGGTACTTTCTACGAACTCCATGGGAGACAAGGATTCCGTCCCCTCTTCAGGCAATACCGATATGTGGCCGCTATATCGCTGCAATAAGTCGTTGATATCCAGTTCAGCGGCTTCGTCGTACTCAAATGAATAGTGGTGCTCTATGTGCCTCGAGAAATTAGCATGGGTAAGCATATCGTAGCAGGGGCTCAGACACGGAGGATGCGAACAAACGTGCTTGCCATTCCGAGGAATGTATCCGCAACGCAGAGTTCTTGATTTTCCGAGTACTCGTTCCATTGCCTCTGGTACAGATTTGTACCTGCTATCCTTTTGGCTGGCTTTGCAAATTCGTGGATATAGCTGGGGAATGCAGGACGAAGAGCTGTAAAGGGTTTGAACAGGGCTACAGCGGGACGTATAGCACTGCGTTTGTGAGACAGATCCCACTGGGATCATTCTCATATCCCATAATTTTACAGCGTCGGTAGAGGTTCCACCAGAAATCAGCAAATTACAGGAATGCAACATTTCTACACTGCTTACGCCAGACGGAGCTCTCGAACACTTCGAAGTTCCACAATGAGCAGGAATAGAGCATTGAGGGTTTCTCCTGTTGGCCTTATTTGGCGTACGGAGATCATATAGATTAATGTGTCCATCTCGTGCACCCGTTGCCAATATTTGCTCTGCATTGACAATATGTTCTGTACTTCATCTAAGGAGGACTTCTTAATGGGATACTTACCCGGATGTGTATCAGACCATTTTAGTGCTTTCACACTTCCTCGATGACCCTCTAGGTACTGCATCGGTTTCTTTGCAGCAACATCGACAATACAACTGGTGTGATCACCGGATGCGGTCGCAAGAAATCTGCCTGTCTTGGTCCATTCCAACGCGAAGATTGCATCCCGGTGACAGTGAATGAGGTCCTCAGTGCACTCCTGGAGACCATTTGGGTTGGACGAATTATAGAATTCTATAACACCAGCTTCTCCAGCCGCGGCTAGAATATGGCTCTTGCTAGAAGCAGGACAAAATGCCACACTGACTGGAATCAAGTATTCATTTTCATCTTCCTCCCCAGTTTCCATGGGTGGTTGCCCCGGTACTTCGGCATTTCTTTGCGGGCTCGCTTGGTGGCCCGAGACCTGAGAACCAACAATCGAGTGATCACTTCCTATTTGGTGGGTTTCCGCTGTCCTAGCCGCGGTTGATGCTGCCAGGGAGGGCTGGCTGAATAATCTATTCTGCTCATGTATGACTAACGACTGCAGTTTGCTTCGGATGACAGCATTCCTCCAATCTTGGCTGAGACCGTCTGCAGTGAATCGACACGTATATGGTTCAATAATCTGGGTTAATGGAGCTGCCGTGGCAAAAATGTGTTTGAATCTCGACGTACCATAGCCCCCTCTGATCATCTTCTCCATTTCCACTTCTCGACGTACCACCACGACTTGCTACCACGCAAATACAGCGTGTATGCCTCGACGAGAAGCACTCACAATCTATCAAAATAACATCTAATGACGAAATTGTACATTTGAAAGCTGCAACTTCACAAAACTCTTTTAGGCAATTTGAATTTCGACCGCGCCCACACCGTCTCTGACTCCCCGCCGGCCAAGAAGTGTCATACAATAAGAGTTAAATGCGGGGAAAATATTCTAGATTATATATGCAACCAAAAATAAACGACATTAACTGCTCTTGTGTATCGTCGACTACACAAGTACCAAAATTCTCTTCAGCCAGGCAGAAGGCGTCATACTAAACAAGCGGCTCTTTCCAGGGGCAACTAAACACATCCTTGCAAGCAAGAGATCAAAACGACATTAAGAAATGGCAAAGCTACGTAGGCATGGTAACCTACGTCTCTAACAAACAATATAATATGTGCCTTAGACAGCCAGTCGGCGGGTGGCCTAGCTAGGACTACTTGCGCTTACTGCGCCTCTTGGCTTCACGTCTTTCTTCCTCGACTCTATGTCGGACGTTCTCCTTGTCTTCCTCATAGTAAAAACGCTCAAGAAGTTCTGTAAAACTTGACGAGTCAACTAGAGCGTTCGATAGAATTACGGCTGCATCAACCTGGTGAAAAAGCACAACAGCGCGAAGGTGATGCATAGTCATCTCCGCTTTTGTTTGTGCCTGCACGTACTTTCTCGAACTCAGACACTTCTTCCATTAGATCTAGTATAACTGAAGCCTGTTTCACGCTAAAGAGACGTGTCAGTGATACTTGTTTTAAAGACTGAAGAGCACTCTCCGGGTCTTCGCGTATTTGTTCCTTAAGCGACTCGTATTCCTGATCTTCAATGCCGCTAAGTTTCAAGCGATCCATTAATGTCCGTACAATATCTAAGAGCTGCTGACTAATCTTATGCCCCTCTTTTGTGGCAACAGTGGCTTCGACAAGAGCCGAGTCTTTATCATGATACTTCCAGGAGAACCTGATGTGGCTGGCACGCCAACATAGTATCGAGTGGTACGGGAACGAAATCACGCGTTCCTGCATGATACATACAAGTTTGCACGTCAAACGCCAGTCCAGCAACATATATCGGTAGATGACGTACCCCTCTAGTCCTCGAGAATATGGAGAGAGCTGCATATAGAACAGGGAATAAAGCAAATGATGTGACGAGGAGCCAGCGTCACATGGAGGCTCACCTTCAGCTTCTAGACGTAAGATTACGCCTTTGGACTCCTCTGTATATAGATCTTCTAAAGTAGCTCTCGGGGTGACGATGAACTCCGGATAAGTGTTTTGGCCCCCATCTTTTTCCTTTTCTAACGTTCCTCCAGGCCGAGCTCCGGTCGTATTGGCGTTTCCCATGTCTCGCTATAGCCTGGCTACACAGGCTCCGACGCCCTTCATGAAGAATGCTAGGTCATCAGCTATGAATCCTGATCAACTTAAGAACATTTCTTGGGAAACATATTGCAAGGGACAATCCTGTTGCGGATGACGAACTACACTTCAAAGTAATGACGGGGGCTCACTGGGCCACTCTGAATACCGCAGTGCCACAGTCTGTGGAGCTCATCGACTAATCCCAGGTTTGATTCGTGATATAAAATTACCCTCCAGCGCAGGCGTCAATGGTAGTAGCATCGAGCCGGATAAGTTAGAAATCCCTAAGGGCCCCGTTGCACAGACATAACAGTGAGACTACGCCACCGGACTCGTGAATACCTCGTAATAAACACCTCTGTAAGTGTGTTCATTTTGTCTTTATCGTGATTCACTGTACTACTGCTCGATACGCATGCAGATATTCAAACGTGGACAGATTTGAAGCAGAGGCTCTGCTACAGGATATGCATAGCAAGCCCAAGCCGATTACGGAAACCTTTGACCCATTAATGCATACAAAACATGTGATTGAAGCGATTGCCACTGTTTCCCTGGAATTACTCAACATCGCTGCCTCCACCGCTATCGTTGCGTCAAGTGAATTTGCCGTGTGTCAACAATTTCATATCATATGATAGTATGATGCAAGCCAATTCTCCACGACAGTAAAGCAGGCTACCTTCGTTGCAAATTTCGGTGATTCCCTTCTACTCGATGTTTGACATTTTCTTGGTCTTCCTTTACTTCGAACTCATCCAGGATTTGCGTAAAACTTTCTGAGTTCAGAAGGGCATCTGCGAGGACTACAGCTGCTTCCACCTGCATCAACCAAAAATCATAACGGCATTTCCGCAGGACTTAAATTAGCATTGGCTTAACTGCGAACGAAAGTCGATTTGCGAAGAAACACGCACTTTATCGAAAGGTGAAACTTCTCCCATGAGACGGACAACCTCGACTGCTTGCCTAGCGTCAAACAACCGAGACAAGGATACTTGTTTAATGGACCGTAACGCTTCGTCCGGATCTTCCCTGATTACAGATTTCACTTCAGAAAATTCATCATCTGTGATTCCTACAGACTCCATTTTCGTCATGAGTCCTTGCACCCTTTCCATGAGAGCAGCTTCGATCTGGCTCCCTTCCTGAGTGCCCACACTGGCAAGTCGTAACTCATCATCCTTCGTATAGTATCGAAATTGGAACGAATGTTGGCTGTGTCCCCAGCAAAGTACTCTATGGTAGGGAAACGCGGTCAACCGCTCCTGCATTATAAGGTTGCACATGGTTTGCGCCGAGGTTCGCTTGGATGGTAACAGGTACATACCTTTGTTTCGGGAGAATAGAGCACGAGAGCTGTATCCCAACATGGCACCAGAAAAGAGAGAAACGATGAGTGAAAAAGACTATCGCAGCAAGGGTAGCCCTCTCGTTTCTTTAGTTCGAGGCTTACCTTCAGGTTCGAGCCGAAGGACTACGACGGCGTTCTTATCGCGTAGATGGTCCAAATCGCACACCGGTGCTACGAAGAAAATAGGATGTTTTGGCGTTGTTTCCTCATCCTGTGCTGCTCCACCGTCGCCTCCCTTCTCTACAACAGACTGTTTGTTTCCCATGCCGAGAAGCACATGCTCGCGAGGGATGTATTAGTGTACGTCGCAGGGAAGTGGTACAAATACAATTCTCTTTGCTTTCTTCCAGAACAGACAACTAGTTTATATGGACATAAAGTAGAGATATACAATGGACACAACAACTTTTGAGGGATCGTCGATTGTCTCAGTGTGTATGTATTGTGTGCGTTTATGATCAGACATCGACGTTATGTCGTTGAAGTTGCGGCATGCTCGAGCAGCTTGACAGTGTTGGACTCACTCAGAAGTTGGGTTCGTGGTATTGAGAGAGTAAGCAATATTGATAGGAATGGGTACCAAGAGCAGAGTTGTGGAAGCTAAATGATAAGACACAATGAAAGCGATTCGCCATGGAATTCGGGCTCGACTATTTCGACTCGTCGGACTTGCTCCACCTCCAGTTCTGGAGCGAGAGAGTTTTGCCCGAGCCACAAACAGTTATTTGTCCAACGTTATGTATGCTCCCACTAAGGAAACAGCTGCTGCGCAAACCACTTCCAAAGATGTGGCAGACACAGATGGTCATCGGTCTCGGCAAGTGACTGCACTGCACACGACACAAAAGGGGCCGCTGCATGGCCGTCGAATTGCTGTCCTGCACTCCAAGGCTACATCAGCATCGCCCAGTTTCACTGACTTTTTGAAGGCACTAGGCGCCGATGTAACCCCTATCCTTATTGATGACTTTACAGACGCCAGAATAGAAAGTAAGGAAGAGAACTCCAGGTCATCCATGTACGACAGTATCTTGGTAGATGTTTGCTATCCCCAACGACCTGATGCGAGAGTCGATCCTACGGATAGATATACCCAGTGGGTGCTATTCAGCGGCGCCAAACAGTCGGTGTCCCTAATTAAAAACAATGGCAGAATCCTGTGGATAGGGTACGGAAGGAATGATTCCACCATATCCCCCGAAAATTCCGATAACAGAATCGGGAACGCTGCACTCGAAGGCATCGTACGTAGTCAAGCTAAGGAGATTGGAAAGAAAGGTGTCACCGCCAACATGATTAGTCTTAGCCGACTCTCGCTTATGCATGGTGACCTCAGCATGATCAACGACAGTTCGAATACTTTAGGGTCCTTGCAACGTCCCTCGAATTGTATTGGACCTCTATGTTATCTCCTTGGTCCATCATCAGCGTATGTAACAGGACAACGACTTGACCTGGAAGCCCTTCCTTATACAGATACACAGAAGGAAATAAGAAGGGAAAGTGATACAAATCTCCGCACGGGGAAGCCTCTAAAACAAAGCGAACAAGTAGGGTCTCCTGTTCCCCTAACTGGGAGGGTTGCAGTCGTAACTGGAGCTGCCCAAGGTATTGGTTACTCAACTTGCATTGAACTTTCGGTTCTAGGAGTTCAGGTTGTAGCAGTTGATGTGGAAAGCAAACGTACCCAACTTAGGCAATTGGCAACTAAAATAGGTGGCTCGTTTGTGTGCGGGGATCTACGAGAGCAGCAGATGATAAACGAGGTCGCGGCTCACGTTCAAGACCACTATTTAGGATTTGACTTACTTATTCATTGTGCAGGGATAACGAAGGACCGCACACTGAAGAAAATGGAGTACGATGAATTCAGGCAAGTAGTAGATACCAACTTCAAAGCCATCAAGCGCTTGGATGAAGCTCTCCTGGCTATATCACCGACCGGCAAGAACCAGTTAATGTTAATGAGGCACCATGGGAGAATCATCTACCTGTCTTCTATTAACGGTATCGCTGGTGCATTTGGACAAGCTAACTATGCTTACACGAAGAGTGGATTGATTGAGTATGCTCGGCACATGGGAGAATGGCTGCCCAAGCATTGTGATGGATGCACAGCTAATGCCGTCGCACCGGGGTATATACTCACGGGGATGACCTCACAGCTTCCGCTGATGACGAAGTTGTTCGGTCAGGTCTTGACCACATTTTCTCAAGGGGGATACGCTCAGGATGTGTCTAATGCTATTGCAATGCTTTGTCTCCCAAGTTCTGGGGGGATTAACGGGAAGGCACTTCGAGTGTGTGGGGGCCATCTTCAGGGAAAGTAGGTTCACTAGCGAACTACTCCCCTTGGCATTGCTCTGTCAGATACCCACGCGTCCTGGGATAGAGGAGTTCAGGAATTGCACCTCAGTCCTAGCACGAGGCACTGGAGTGTCGTGGAATGGTTCCACCTCTGCTGTTTGCCGTGGAACGGAAATTTCAGTGATATGAGGGGCTGTGGTTATCGGAAAATGGCTTCCTTCTGGAAACCCTAAAAATTGGACCCTCGGAAAATGTAACTCCTCGCTGATTGACTTTGTTGAACTAAAACTTCAACTTCCACTGTTTGGGCGCGCGGTGAAAGTCCAGATCCCGTTTCGCTGTTGTCTTGCATAGTATCATACCTTAATCATTTGTAACATTTCCTCGAATTAGTATAGATTGATATATATATATGAATAAAAGGCATTAATAATGAGCTTAGCCCGGTACCAAAAGATAGAAAAACCTGTGGGGGAAGGCACGTACGGCGTCGTTTATAAGGCTAAAGATAAGAAGAATGGCGGATATGTGGCTCTCAAAAAGATTCGACTGGAGATGGAGGATGAAGGAGTGCCTTCCACAGCTCTCAGGGAAACTACACTACTCAAAGATCTCAAACATCCAAACATTGTAGAGTAAGTCAAACCCACCAATTGGCACTCGGTGACCTTTTTTGTCGTTTTTGTGTAGGGGACTCTGTAGGGCGGCCGTTATCCCTTTGGAATTCAAATTGGAATTGAACGAAGGGCGGCTTGGCAAACTGTCGGCGAACGTAATCGACCCTTTAATTGCCGAATCATTTTGTTCTGCCTGACGACACTATAATGCAGTTTGAATAATGTTATTCATTCCGACGGGAAACTTCACTTAGCCTTTGAATGGCTTGATAAGGACCTTAAAAAGTATATGGACAGCTCAGGTTCAGCAATGAGTTTATCGAGAGCCAAAGTACGTACAATTTACAGACGAGATCGAGAGACTAGTAGTCTTCGATTTGATTTGTTAATACAGTCATATCTACTACAAATATTGAAAGGCCTGGATTTCTGCCACCGCCGTGGTATCATGCATCGAGATATGAAGCCCCAAAACCTTCTTGTGGATAGCCATGGAAACATCAAGATTGCAGACTTCGGGTTAGCCCGGGCGTTCATGATTCCAGTTCGCCCGTATACGCATGAGGTACGGAACGTTATCCTATCCACGCTATGTGAAGGTACTGATGTCTCGTTTTGTTGCTGCTGCGCAGGTTGTGACCTTGTGGTATCGCGCTCCTGAGATTCTTTTGGGGCAAAACGCATATTCTCCAGCCGTCGATATATGGTCAGTGGGAGCTATTTTTGCCGAAATGGTAAATCGTCGACCTTTATGGCCGGGCGATTCGGAAATCGACGAATTATTTAGAATATTCCGGTAAGTCCGCAAGGTCAATGTGTTGAGGATCACAGCTGCATGCTTTAAGTGTCCCTCCGCGCAGAACATTGGGTACTCCAAACGATAAAATATGGCCGGGGGTTGAAAAGCTCCCAGATTTCAAACAAAGTTTTCCGACCTGGCCAAGCAAGCCTTGGCACAAGATATGCCCTGGACTGGAAGAGGATGGACTGGATTTGCTTTCGGTAAGTTCACTCGACACTTGGTCCAGCATACCAGCTTGTTGACTTAACATTGGTTTACGATTGGAACAGCGAATGTTAGCATACAATCCGGGAAAGCGCATATCCGCAAAAGAAGCCTTAGAGCACCCATTCTTGCAAGACGTAGCTGTCTAATGTTTCGAGCCGATCCATTTGCGGGGAATCAGAATACACTATACCCCCCATGGTCATTTAATTAGAAGTATGAGGCGTGACATAATGCAGCACTATGTTCATGTTTCCAAATTTCTTAGTGTGGCTGCGTCTTGCTCGTCACTGAGTCGTCAGTTAGTTCCTGCTTGGAATCGGTCGTTGTTGCCCTGTGAAGATCCGACGTGGAGCACAGATATACCCGACCTTATGGCAAAATAGAGGAAGTTATTACGTATAGCACGGCGAGATGTCAATGAAGGTGAAGCATGTGCATTTTTGGTGCATTTGAATTGTCAGAGCATTCCTGGGATGCAGGCGTATCTGCCTTCATAAAGTGAGGAGGCGCGTGGAAGGTGCCGTTAAGAGCACTGTGAAGCCGGATGCGGACGCGATCTTGGATCAGTGTGTTATGAGCGATACAAAGTGTGTGCTCCCTATACAACATTACGCGAAAAGAAGACAGCAAAGTGGTTTTGGTCAACTTTTGATTGTCGTTGTCGCGCGTTTTTCTCGCTTCTCCTGGGGCCAGAGTGCCGCAGTTTGTAGAGGAGCATGGATTGTCAGATCGTTGAGGTTCGCACACTGCCAAGTGTCGATGAAACTAGTTGACCACGACGCATTCTTTCGATGCCAAAGGCTGAATACATAAAACATTTCTTCCTTGATCATAGTGTATTGTCTTTTTCTCATAACATAAGTGAAAAATGACGACTCTTAACCGGTACGAAAAACTGGAAAAACCTTGCGGCGAGGGCACTTTTGGTGTCGTCTACAAAGCCAGGGATTTACAAACAGGGAAGTTTAAGGCGCTCAAGAAAATTAAAGTAGATATGAGCGATGAGGGCGTACTCTCTACAGAGCTGCGCGAGATCTCATTGCTCCGCGATATTGATCATCCGAACATTGTCAGGTAAGAAAAGCGCGCCTCGTGAAGAAAATCCTCCCTCCCCTATGGGTCCCCCAGGATATCGTTTTTGTCGTTCTTTGGACTGGCTTCAAGTGACGTTTATCACTTGCGCGCGCGCGCGGTGGTATTTTGCTTCATGCTCATTGAGATTGCATTCACGACGTGCGATCAAGTAGTAAATATGCCGGAACATTCGTCTATGCAGTTTGGATGAGGTTATTCATTCTGGGAATCAACTATATTTAGTCTTCCAGTGGATGGATAAGGACTTAGGAAAATATATCCGGCACAGTAAGGATCCGCTCTCCATGGATCTGGTTAAAGTACGTTGGAATTCTTTGACTTAACTCATTAAGCGGGCATAGCATGTTGGAGAATTTGACTGATTGCTCTTTGCTTGTTTGCCACAACAGAGCTACCTATACCAAACCTTGCTAGGATTGGATGCTTGCCATCGACGCGGAGTTATGCACCGCGACTTAAAGCCGCAGAACTTATTGGTTGATCAGGAAGGTAATCTAAAGATTGCCGATTTTGGTCTTGCCCGAGCATACATGATCCCAGTTAGAGCTTATACTCACGAGATCATCACTCTGTGGTATCGTCCACCTGAAGTGTTGCTCGGCCAACGAGCCTACAGCCCCAAGGTCGATATTTGGTCGATGGGAGCTATATTTGTAGAGATGCTGAATGGCCGACCATTGTGGCCTGGGGATTCAGAAATCGATGAATTATATCGCATATTCAGGACCCTAGGTACACCCACGGAGAATGAATGGCCTGGAGTGACCGAACTGCCGGACTACAGATCATTTTTCCCACAGTGGCCGAAGAAGCCCACGGAAAAGGTTTGCCCCGCATTGGACGAAACCGGCCGTGATCTTCTTGAGGTAAGGAACTCGTCCATGAGTGAGAAGGTTTTGCTGAACTTCATACTTGTGTGTCGGTGAATTCCGCAGAAGATGCTTGCTTACGACCCCGTGAAGAGAATCTCAGCAAAGGATGCCTTGGAGCACCCCTTCTTCGACTCCCTTGATAAGAGTAGTTATTGAACTCCTGTCAACTATAATGGTAATGGTTTTCGGTGGAAAAAGTGAAAGCGCAGTGACTGCTGAAACGGTGGAGCACCTCCTTGAGAGTTCTAATTGGACTGCATGCAATGCGTGACATAATGACGAGTCCCCGGCTAGTAAGTAAAATAATCATTTGAATATCGAAAATACACCCAAATCATAAGAAATTGTTGGATTTTAGCATTGGTTTCACGCTCGGAAGAATCATTAATAAGAGCACTGTATCGTACCTATAGGACCATCCGTCCATACAATACTATCATAAATTCAATTTTGTTGATTCTGGTCTTCTGAAGTGACAACTTGTTAGCCTTGCTACTACATGGCACCATAACGTTGACTTTGTGTAATATTTTGGATTTCTGAATTGGGTGAGACATGATTAAGACCGGCCACCTCGGCCGCGCCCTCGTCCCCGACGACCTGGGCGGCCTTGAGCACTGCCTCCAGCTACATCATAGCGTACCTCGATGGGACGGCCATCGACAACGTTGCCGTTCATTTCTGCGATGGCAGCCTTGGCATCTTCCGGATCCTCAAACTCGACCAAACCCCAACCTTTGCTTCTACCGTCTTGATCGAGAGTAACATTAGCATACGCAACAGGACCGACGGTTTTGAATGTGTCTTTTAGATTCTGCCACGCATATGAAAAGGGTATGTTTCCAACGTACAGCCTCGTTGGCTCAGGAATTGAGTGTGGCGCGGCATTCTGGGCCTCACGGGCTTCTCTATCTTCACGCACCAAGATGGGCCTTCCCTGGAGTACGCTATCGTTAAGTGAGCGCATCGCGTTTGCCGCATCTAAGGGACTGCTGTATTCGACAATGCCACAACCTTTGCTTCTTCCATCTGGGCCCTCAAGTATCTTTGCATGCTTAACATCTCCCGCTGCCCTCATGTGATCTTTCAGATCCTGCCACTTTACACTGTAACTGAGGTTGGATACATAGACTCGAGGATTCCCAGCCAAGCCAGCCGCACCTCCATTTTCTGCAGCAGGTGGCACTTCTCCCATGGTGTCAGCTTCGTAGGCATCCCGATCTTCTCGAACAACCATAGGTCTCCCCTTCAAAAAGGAATCGTGGAGTAGAGCTATTGCGTTTTCTGCGTCTTGTGGACTTTCATATTCGACTATGCCGCATCCTTTACTTCTGCCTTCTTTGTCAGTCAATATCTTCGCATGCGCAACACTACCAGCACGCCGCATATGATCCTTCAGGTCCTGCCAAGAAACGGAGAATGGCAGATTCGAGACGTAAACACGGCGATTTTGTCCCATGTACGGGGCTGTCTCAGTAGCTCTCCTGCAAGGAACAATACATATACAGCACGTGCCCTGATTCACCAACTAAAAATGATTCGAATTCTCCCAATCTCCTCTGTTACGGAGCAGCTGGGGTGCCGTATCAACGAAGACTCTTCTATCCCCACACTTTGGGGGGAAGAAAAAATTACAAAAAATGGTGGGCAAACTTACCCAGCTCCCACAGCTCCTCCTCGTGGAGCACGGCCGCCACGGCCTCCTCCACGGCCTCCGCCAGTGTTATTATAGAGAGAAGGATCAGTCCCGCGTGGATAATTAAACTCCTGCTGTCCATCCATGGGAAGATCTCCCCCTCCTAGACCCAGGGGACTTTGTTCCATTTTCCTTTCCTCGTTTCCCCTGACACAAACTATTCCCACAGCCTCAGTAAATGTTCTTACGCAGGCCTTGATTACGTAACAACCTCTTAAACTCCTTGTTAGGGGCTGATACGGACGACACAACTATAAAAATACAGGTAAATGGAAGAGGAAGGAAAGAAGGATATCAAGCAATCTTTCCTTCGGCTTAGCGAGTTGGACGAACAGACACACCAGGTTTCATGCCACGGGCCATTTATTTTGTGTACAGTCGGTATTATGCTTGCCAGTTGGTACTAGGAAAGTAGTGATTAATGCTAAGTTGAGAAAAAATAGAGGACTTCACGTTGCTCTCTCACGTTCTTTCGTTACCGTGACACAACAGCACCATAGGATTCTCTACATGTTTATTTAATAGTTGAAACCCACCCTAACCGAATCGCTATTGTAGTGCAGTCCCAGTTGTGGATCGGTATCTCCCCCTTCTCTTCGTATGCAGTGTGTAAATGGATTCCTGGGGGCTTTGCGACACCGAGGGCAATGCCGAGGAAGGCTGTAGGAAGCCCCTCCAACCATACATACCTACTGAATCATCCCTCCCTAAAAAATAGAGCAGAACTCATAAGGTAGGGCATCTGGCACTGACCCCGGTCTTTTGGTCCCAGGTATTGAATCGGAGCCTCAGCTCCACGTCGTCGTTATCAAGTCGTCGAAAGGAGGTGGAAGGGCATGAGACTAAGACTAGCTGATTCGTGAGTGTTGGGAATACTATGCTGTTCTTAGCGTGCAACCAATTGAGACATCGATGGTATAGTGTTCCTCTGGAGCGCAGCAATCTACCACACTTCTTCGTGCGTTGGCCTAGTGAGTCGATCACCAATGTTGGTGACTACGGGTACCCTTGCGAATCTGGCCAACGAAGGCATTGCCCAGGTAGATGTGGCGGAAAGGGAAGCATGCTTTGCTGGAGTTTAATTGCTTATCCGGAAATGGCAACTGGACAAAACCTTAGACACAGTTTTTTCATTTTTTGGTTGGTTGCGACAAAAAAAGTTTGTCGGCACGCACAAAGTTCAAGTATCCATCTATTTCGGCGGTTCTATGCCAATCAGTTTCTAGTTTACGAACCATTTGCATTGTTTATCATAACTGCAACAGTTAGTGCTTTGTTTTTGTAAGATAGATTGTGCCTTATTTAACCGTCGAAAACACGCGAGACGTCCAGAAACAAGCCAGTAGGGAGCTGGTTGAAGTACGTTTTTCTTGTTCCCTCTCCAGGATGTTCCCGGGGCTGTCTTTTCCCATGTCTATGGCAGCTTCAGTCCAAGGACTCTACACAGCTTGTATTGTGTGTAGCATTGTCCTGGATTCGTTTCGCGGAGTAGCTGGAACCATCGGGGAAAAAATTCCCTCGGTAGAATTTGTTTGGGTTGACAAAAAGCAATTTCAGGGGAAGCGCTACCGGAAATCAGAGGCTGCTACGATAGAGTTTGCTGCCATTGTGCTGTATGACGTGACATCTGAAAGCTTTTTGTACTGTGTCCATCTTTATTGTTTTGTTGCTTCCCTTGGTTCTGCGTTACAGTGTCTCGGATACCAAGTACTCTCCTCGACAGCCGAGCATTGAACTACAACCTGACGCACCTCAACTTGCCTCGTGTTCGTTGAGAGTGTAGCTGCTCCATTCCGCGCAAAAAGCACTGTGACGGGTCCGTTTTGGGAAATGTATCTCTCTACGAGTAACTTATCTCATTCCGTAGCTGTGGCTCCGGATAGGCGGCATGCACAGTACGCTGGAGCTGCAGCGCATAAGCTAGACGTAGGGGTTGTGCGAGCTGCCTACAGCTGGCCGACAACTAACCAGAGTTTTTCAGACGATGTACGAAAGGTTCCTTTAGGGATTGACTATTTTGAGGTCAAAATTGATGACGCCGGACAGAACTGGTACGTAATCGTTGAAGTCTACGATTCTCTTTTTGAGCGACCTAGGTTCTCCGCATCACAGCTCCATTACTGTAGGATTGGTGAGGGAATCGTCTCCAATGTTTATCCAGCCAGGCTTGTCGAAGGGCACGTTCGGTTACCGCAGCGACACTGGAAATCGCTTTCGCGGGGCAGAGCCTACTTCAGATCGAAGTAGGCGTCGGTTCCGACTACAACGATCGACCGAAGCAGATTGGGACCCCGACGAAATCGGTAACAACGACGGAGAAGATGAAGACTCGGATGAAGATCTATGGGGAGCGGGTAATAGGAGGAGCAACACGTCGTCCTGTAACGGTGAGGCTTACAGCGAGACGTTTGGAGAGGGAGACGTTATCGGGTGTGGCTACATTTCTCACTCTAGGGAGGTCTTCTTCACAAAGAATGGAGAACATTTAGGTGTTGCGTTTAGAAATGTGTCCGGTAACTTATTTCCTGCTGTAGGCATGCACAGCCCTGGTGAATCTGTTGAGGTGAATCTGACTGGCCCGTTTCAGTTCTCTTTGGGCGATCTCTACAAGGTAAGAACCTTCGGCAACAATCAGCAGGATTTTCTTATTCAAGACCGTTTTTTTCTGACGCGTGCAGGACCGGGCGAAAGCCATTGAAGAAGAACAACGGAAAATTTCTGTTAAGCCATCTGTAGTAGCGTCAATCGTGCAGGATTATTTGCTACATAATGGTTATGCCCATGCTCTGTTTTGGCTTCAAGAGAGCCTCCGCGGGAACAAGACTGGCTGCGACACGGCTGATCATAAACGAAAGCCTAGCGGTGACACGAGTATGGGCTCATACAACACACCGGTGAAATATGACGCAGCAAGCGGTGGACACGGTAAAGTCCGTAAAGGACATTCGGAAAGCGAAGAAACTCATGACCATGTATCAGATTGGTGGTCTGCTGATGCATTATCCCGGCTGGACCCCGGAACGGGGTCGTCGTCGCTCCTCAAGTCATTTCCGTCGAAGGCGAATTCCGCTTCTGCAAGACCGCCACCAATGCCTCCACAAGATTTCAATAATTCTGGATCTAGCACTGGTTTAGTGCAAAATACGGACTCTTCAGCGGGCCAGGGCCTCGAGGTACGTTGCCTTCAATAATGCTTACATGTTTATCTCATGTACAATGTGTGCGGATGTAAATGCCTGCAGGCCGACGGATCCGGGTTCCTTGGAATGCGCAAACGCGGTAGTGGAAATCCGTTCTGCAGTTCGGGAAAGCAATCATCAAATAGCAATGAAGCGCAGGCAAGCCTGGGAACAACGGCAAACAATGATAGATCAGGGATCCGGGAACGTTTCGGCAGTCCACCGGGAGTAGAAAGTATCGACACATCCTTCAGCAGAGGAGAAACCAACAGCAAAACTCCTACTTCTGCGTTAGCTGATCTCGAACGCGCCCAGTCACGAACGACATTGACGACAAACTACAGGACCCCATTGTTCGGTCCAATGGCAAGCCCTGCAACAACGGCTCGCCAATATGCAGAGCAGTCTGCACAGGCCTCTCAAGCCGCCGAACGGATTGCCGAACAAAGAGACGCGCTGCTGTCTCGCTTGAGTAAAGCTTCCGCGAATGGGCATGATAATCAGCCGCCGGAAGAATACGAATCGTCTTCATCTAGCGAAGGCCTGGAGGATGCCGATGCCGGCCCCGTGCAACGGCTACGGTCCCAAAGGACTATGAGAAGTCAAGCAACCCCTCAAACGCGTGCGCGGGCGTGGTCACTTAATTTACCCACTACAAGTCCCAGCAGCCGACACTCCTCCAGTGTGGCTAGTCAAGCAAGTAGTAATTCGCCGTTTTCCTCTGCTTTCCACCGGGTTTTTGAAAGCATACAGAATCGTGAAGGAAGACCTAGATCAATTTCCCGGGGATCCATCCCTTTCATTCCAGCGTCGCCAATGTTGACTGCCTCCGCTACCAACGTTGCCGAAGCAACCGGCGGCGTAATATCGGAAAACAATGAAGTCTTTACCCACTTTAAGCGGCAATGGTCTCAAATGGGGGAAGCCCATATTCCATTGGCAATGGGTGCTCCGAAGCATAGGGTAACGCTACGAGGGTTCACGTTAGGTAGGTGTTTAGTAGTATTAGATGGGCGTAGATGGTAGGTGACCATTCATTGCAATACTCCTTGACCTCATCGCAGATCCTGGGTACGATAGCTGTGAAGAGGAGGACTCTGATTCTGCGTTAGACGCTGGCTCGTTTACCGCGTATGTGCGTTCTACCTTCTCTCAGAGTGGAACTCAACGCGGAACGGGTGTAGACCAGCAGCAGTGTCAAACTGAGGCGGATCATGAATCGAGCGAAAGTAGTAGCAGTGACTCGGGGGAAGAAGCCGCTGTGCGTACATCCGTTTTGCGAGAAATGAGACAAGTGAGTACGGGGGCAGGTGCCATTGGGCAAACTGACAGCGAGAAAGTCGAGAGACGGAAGATCTACTGGTCGGACAGGCTCCTTTCCTATGCCGACGTAATCACTGTAAAACAGACCACCCTACCCCTGAGGTATGAATGTAGGGCACTAATAATGAAGGGCGAGATTGCAGAAGTAATGACTTTGATTGAAAGCTATGCGCCTTTTCTGCTTCACTGTAACCGCTATCGGCTTCGGGTGACTTGTAGGTTACTCTCACATTGGTGTGTGGAGCTATACCGAGAAAAAAAGAAGGCACATGCCTGGGACGTGTTTGTGAATGAGGCACTGCCGCTCCTTAATGAGGCAGAAACGCTGCGTGGAGGCTCTATGAAGAGGGCTAGTCCTTCGCTAATGAAGGCGCTGCGGGCGATAGCCCTGATGTTAAACTCTGGTGATAGTGGTATCACTGATACGTCTACCACAGAATTTCTTTTGTCAAATAGAGCTCGCGATGTTGTCGCGGACGAGGTAAACAACGCACTACTTGACTATGGACTGCTGCTCAGAGGGAAGCAGAGAATTGCTAGTATCGAACAGCAAGAAAAGAGTAGGCAGTCCAGTAATATGTCGAAACCGACTCGCCAAAGGGGGGAGGAAGAACCAACCGAGCAAAATCAGAATGGTAATAGTGGCGGCTCTCGCACCGGAGAACAATCGGCCTCTCGGAGACGTCGCAGTCATCCGGGTTCGCACGCGGAGCAGCGGGATTCGTTTTCCCAAATGTTTCAGTCACTATCGCAGTTCGCATTACTTCAAAGGTTGTTTGGATCCAGTGAAACATCGCAGGCGTTGACCGCTGAAGAACACGAACGTAGCGGTGGCAGTACAAGAGAACAATCTCAGCAGACAGGTATTGCCCAAGAAAGTGGTTCCGAGCAAGTGACCAGGAGGACCTCCGGCGACACGACGGATTCCACAGAGGAGGAAATAGTCTTTCCTTCACTTCAGCCTGAGAACACTCGAAGTGCAGAGGATAGAAGAGGCCGTCTCTCTAACATTCTGATGCGTTCGCTTGTTTCCGGATTCAGCAGAGGTGCTCGCGAGAGTGAAGAGGAGGGGGCTAGTGGTAGCTCCGCTCGATTGACGGGAGCACGCTCTGCTCTGATGCGGTCTGTTCGAGCTAGAACCATCCGCCGAAGACGGCGAAGCTCGGATAGTGAGGCTAGTAGTGAAATCCCATCAATTAACATTAGTCCCAGGCCGGCAATTCTTGGGGACACTACGTCGCAGAGTGATACGGAAATGGAGGAGCGGCGACCTGCGTCTGCGGGCCCTGTTGACACAAGTGAAAATCAAACCACTGGTGATAGCACACTCGTTCGCGAGCAAACGTCACCTTCTCCATTCAAATTGGATAGCAATTTTGGTGACCGTAACAGCAATGGAAGGGGGGAAAAGAATTACGGGCAACTGATCCCGGACAGGCAGTTTCGGAGTTCGACCCCTCCTTGCAGTACGTTAGAACGAATTACTCGCCAGCTATTGGCGTGCAAGGCAATGCTAGCTCACGAGCTGCCATCGGAACTACCAATCTGATCCGAGTAGTGCTGTACAGCGTATCATAGTAAGGGTAGCTGGGAATACTTCGATTAATCTTGCATGTGTTATTCAGTTGTTATTCCTCGATGCCCATTTCTTGGAGCAGAGCAGTGATATCGGGTTCGCCATTCAAGACGCTCCTAAGTAGTTCACGCGGATCCTCTCCTCCCCCTTTCGATAGCACCTGCAAAAGCAATATGCTGAACACTTTTTGGACATGCACATCATGCCAAAATGACCTACTTTACGCCGGTATATTTCTCCGGCATTTCGATCCAAAGGGTTTTCCGAAAACAACTTGCGCCATACCGCAGCTGCAAACATTCGTGCATATCTGCAATCCACCAAATGTGTCCGAACCAATCGAAGTGTAGGCTACAGTCTTAGTGTCTTACAAGTATGAGTAATAACCGGCACCGTAGTTCACTAAATGCGAAAATGCACCAGGCCACGCAGAGTACTCCAACGGCTCTAGGAAGCTATGACGCTTTTCGATGTCCCATAACAAGCGTGTACTGTCTACATCCTGCTCTTCTGCCTGTATAGACTCAGAAAAGTCCCCAATATGCTGTTCGTAGTGAACGTCGTCCCGGAGACCTTCCCCTGGGCCACCGGAGGCAACGTAGGTAGATCGTGCGACAGCACGGGGGTTGGCAGAATATAGTGCTTGGTCTAGCATTGCGTGAACAATTTGACTTTGGAGCTCAGTCGCGGAAAACGCCTTTTTTCCTAGCTTATATCTTTCCACCAGCGCCTTCGGTACAGGTTCTCCAGTGTCGTAGTGTTTCGCAAAGCGTTGTAGAACTCTCCAGTCAGTTGCGAAATATTCGAAAAGATGGCTTGGCAGTTCCACAAAATCTAAGGCACCTCGAGTTCCACTCAGATGCTGAAATTCAGTGCGCGAAAGAAGTGAATGCAAGGCATGACCGAACTCGTGGAACAAAGTCTCGACTTCTGGAGGAGTAAGCAGCACCTTGTCTCCTTGACCACCTCCCTGGTTGGGTGAGAACGACATTATCAACGATACAATTGGCATTTGAAACTCCTTTGATGATTCAATGTTATTTCCTGGTAACGTAGCTGGATGTTCTACTTGCAAGTCATGCCCGGCCTCCCAGTAAAGCTGTCTCCCGCATCTCACTACATAATGAGCAGCCCCAGCGCTTTTGTTAGGCCGAGCAAACATATCAAGGTAAATCGTACCCAGAGGTCCGTCCTCTTCGTGGATCAGAACGAATTTTCGCAAACTTGACTTCCTGGCATTCTGACAATCCCACGCTTCATTATCGTGGAGCTCAACTTCTTGCAATGTAATACCGAATAGCTCGTTCACAATTAATCCTATACCATCAATCATATTCTTCAGCGAAAAGTATGGTTTCAACAAAGAATTATCAAACTCAAACCAGTGACTTTGAAGCAGTTGTTTGTAATAGGAGGCATCCCAAGAATAGACAGGCGTTTCAAGGGCATCCAGGGAGGTATCACTGCACTTGTGATCATCCCAATAAGACGAAGCATCGTATCCAAGCTCTTGATGGGGTCGATCCAACTGGTCGAGTGTATTGAATTCTGCTAGCTCCGAAGTCTTTAGCGGTACGGGAATACCACCGTGTCTGGACAGATGCCCATGTTTGGCGCGTTGCATAGCCTTGAACTCAGCATGACCCTTCTTGCGAATTTTGTTCGACAACCGATGTAGAAATAGAATAACTTCTTCGGGAGAGTCGGCCATCCGATCAAACATAACAAAATCACCATAGCTTCGGAATCCGATTAGCTGTGCTAATTGGCGCCGCGTTGCAACAAGTTCATGCAGAATAGGGATATTATCTTCATAAGCTCGGTACATTGCTTTCTTCGTATCTCGGCGAATACTCTCATCTTCCACCGATCTTAAAATGGCATTGCAAATACTCGGATTGGTAGGTAGGGTTATCCATTCTGAATCATTCTTATCGGTAAGAAATGCCTGTAGACCGGATATATGCCGCAGCCTTTCCACAGGACCTAAAGTGAAATACACGCAAGAACCAGAAATGTTCCTACTAAATTGCATTCCAAGCCGAGAGGCCTTATCGCTCAATTGAACCTGTTGTTCTCGCTGTTCTTGGGGGAGATGGATACCGTCTCGTTCAAATTCATGCTGCAGAAGAAGAGCAACCCTCTGCTGTTCACTGGACAATTGGCGAAGCAGCGACTTATGCTTTGTCACCGTACACAGAGCATGGTACAGCGACGGTTTCGTATTCAATTGAAAGATAAAATGTAACAACGTGGCAGACGCCTGTTCTGCTTGCTGTCTCCACTCAACACTGGAGTGGACGTTCCGACACAGTTCCGCCGAGTCGACTACTTTACACACTGCATCTGATATACTATCTAACAATTTCAGAACCTTCACAGCCTCTGATACACATGTTTCAAACGTCCCTTCTTCTTCCATTTTTGTTTGCAGTCGTTGCGATTTTTCCACCGCCTCGTCTAGTAACTGATTGGCTTCGCGGATGGCATCTTGGCAAAGAGTGTCATAGTCCCTCGGTTTCAATAATTGGGGGAGACCAAACAGCCCTGTATTAGACCTGCTGTTGATTGCATTATCAGAGGTAGCCGTTTTCTTGCTAAGTGTCCAAAATGATCGCTCTGTAGCAGGGGGTCGTGAAGGATCTTGACGCGAGGTGCTCGTTCTGGCTCGTCTACCGACACCGGAAATGGCACGGCTCGTCGTTGGTCCCCGCAAACTCTTTGATTCATCATGTTCATACGCGACATTATGGAAAAACACCGTCCCAATGTGTTGTTGTGATGTCAGGAACGAAGTTCTCTTGGGGTCAACCACTTCTTCCCCCACTCCTCCTCCTCCTCCTCCGGGCGACGGCGATGAAGAAGGGACCGAAGAATGGAAGGCGACAAGCGAAGCGATTTTCCTTTCCACTAGAACAGGTCCACGTCCACTGGAAGAGCCTCCTGAAGCCGCTGAAGAACTTCGTTGAGAAGCAGCAGCATTGGGTGCCGAAGGCAGATTGCTGGTGGTACGATGCAACAGCACCACCAATCTGCTCCGGCAGGCGCTCATTTCTGTTCTAGTCTCTACCTATATACCGTCGTCGCAAATCAACAATTCGGCTGTATACACTTCCTGCATTGCCATCTTATTAAGAGTCGCCTCAATCGTACAATCTTTTGGCACACTTAGTGTACCAATACTTGCTTGCCAATTGCTTGCTCGTTTTGATACGTAGAAAGGTTTGAAAGAGCATTAAATGCAAGTTGGATACGTCCTCTATCTATTGTGCGCCGCAGACGCGTAGTAGTTCGAGCTTGGGAAAGAGACAATGAATGCTGCTGGGGGAGGTGGAGCTGGTCACATGAAGACCACCAAACAAGTCTATAGAGACTGTTTGAGGCTTATACAGCACATGGCAGGGAATGTATGTGTGACAGAACCTCTGAAAATTGTACTGCTTTGATTCTGCCACGGGCCATTCCCTTCCGTTTGGTTGGTTTGATGCAGAGCCCGAAAGCTGATGTGCTCCGGAATGTCGTCCGTACACAATTCAAGCAGAATATGAATGAAACAAACGAGGCGGCGATCCAGCAGTTGAAGGGAAGGTAGGTTGAACAATGTACGAGATACGAATGCTTGTAATGGCTTCGTGTTTCGAACGTATGAAGCATTTTTGTCCACCTTGTGACTCTTTGAATTCTTATGTACAGAGCCGAGCGTGTACTCAGCCAATACCTATTTTATGAACAATCAACGTACGTCTTAGAGTAAAAGTTCCCCTATCAGTATGTATTCGTTGGATTGATGTTGTTTCTGTGTCTCCTGTCTACAGACGTGATCCGAGGTTTAAGGACCATTTACAGCAGCAAGCGGAGCAACAAATGCTGAACCAAAATCCGGAAATAGCGCAGAATGAAGAACTATATGAGCAAGAGAAGAAGCGGATTAAACATCAAATGAGTAGCATGGGAGGTATGTAATTGACGACTGCCTCCGTATGCATGTCCTGAGTCCGTCTGAACGAGTTTCCTCCTGCATGCCATTCAGCGATTAACACAACAAATATAGCCCAGTTCTTAGACAAGGAATGGGAAGCAGTGACCAATCTTAGTGAGGATGAAATAAGGAGATTAGAAGAACAGGGTACGTGCTACATTAATGTATGCTCTTGCTGGCGTACATTTCTTTTATCGAGCGATACCACCTTCTGCAGGTGTCCTCGAAGAAGAGGAGGAAGACTCCGACACGGAAGAAAGCATAGAGGACGATCTTGACAAGTATATAGCTGATGCAGACTCTGACTCTTCAGAAGAGGAGAATGATACTAGGGAAAAGCGACAATGAACACCATTTGACTCTTCTTACCATTACCAACCCCATAACTTTTGTTTGAGCGCTACTTGCCCGATGGGACCTTCACAAGAGCACACACGTGCGTATATCGGGATTTGTTGCGTAGCACATTAATACAACAGACAAGCTAACTGCAAAAAATGGCCCTCAAGGTAAACATTCGTGCACCATTTTTCTTGTTGGTTGGCTGTGTCTATGCTGTATGGGACGCTGTTTTGTTTCTTTCCAGGGAATCACACGGTCGGAAGACAGTTTTGCTGACAAGGACTTCAGCAACACCAAAATAGGAGTGATCTACACCCAATGGAATAAAAGAGTAATTGATTCACTGGTGGTAGGCTGCATCAATAAGCTCGTGGAATGTCGTGTTCAAAAGGACAACATTGTCACCATGGAAGTCCCTGGAGCTTACGAGCTCACATACGCAGCGGATCGAATGGCTAGAAAACATCCCGATGTGGAAGCAATTATTTGTATCGGGTGTCTTATCAAAGGTGAGGGGATCAAACGCAAACATTGAACAGTGTTCCATGGGTAAACATAAGGTTTGGAAGACTTGCGTCATCCTTTGTTCTGTTCATCTGGCCATACTGCAGGCGATACTATGCATTTTGAATACATTGCTTCCGCTGTATCACACGGATTGACACAAGTTTCAATCAAGCAGGAGAAACCAATACTATTTGGCGTCCTAACATGCTTGAATGAAGAACAAGCGAAAGCACGAGCAGGACTAACTGAAGGTCCGTACTACTTATTGGATATGCTCCCCGAGCAGCTGTTACGCGCGTATACTCGTGCCACTGTGCTACTTGTTCACGCTGCAGGTGGTTCCAATCATGGACCGGAATGGGCGCTCTCTGCTTTACAAATGACGGTACTCTAAGGAGATGGAGTTTGTCCTAAGATGTATCTAATCCTGTTTTTCTTGCCACTATTTCTGCGCACAATCGTGGTCGTTCCATGATCATGAAGTGCCCGCAATCGGGAATCACCTGATAATTGATGCAACAAGTCAAATCAGTTATATGTGCTTTCAGGGCGGATATTACATGGAGGTATCTTACACCGAAGGTGCTATTCGAAAGCTGTCGTGCAACTCTTTCCACGATTGTTGCCGTGGGCATTCCGCTAGAAATACCCGCAAACATTTCGCTGCGACACCACTGCTTAAGATTAACGTTACGTTACGTATACATCTCAGTGTCTGCGTACCTTTCTTTACCTAATAAAACATGACAAAGGCACTGTACCTTGTGGATATGATCCCACATCTCTGGATAAGTTCGGTACATTTGCGCCTCATAATATTTATCGCACTTTAGAGTAACGTTGTCTTCTGAAGAAGGGCGTTCATCGTCTGCTTCAATACCTCTCAACCCGTTTGTAATAAATTCTTCCAGACATTGCGAGTCCCAGGTCTGTAGTCTCCACGCGATTAGCCAGTGACGAAAACAAAAGGCTTTATACGCAGCAAACACTCACTTTAAATATTGGCTTGTCTCTCAGATATTCTAGTGCAGCCTTCTTGCTAGGGAAGGCCGCTTTCCTACGTTCAGCGCCGACCGACAACTGCGGGAATATAGACACTTCGGTCAGGAATCCAGGTCAACGCCTGCTATCCTCGGTCTAGTCGTACAGGATTGTCCACGGTAAACTTTAGATTGTTCAGTGGCGGGTAGATTACCGGCTCAAACGCAACAATGTTTTTGAATTGGCCCTTGCTCAGGTATTCCGCCTGGATAACGGCGCTCCCTCCTACGGAATGTCCTGCAAGTCCCTCCAGAATCTCCGGATAGGTAAAGGTATTAAATCCCGCGTCACAAAAATGCGAGAACGTACCAATCCCATAAATTTCTTCCCACGCTATTTCAGACTGCGAATAACCTTTGTTCGTTTCGGCGGAAGGGTCGAAACTCGTCCACCGTGGGTTCTCTGTGAACACTGCACTGTCATTATTTCTCCTGCAATACTCCAAGGCGTCAAGTACATCTTTTCCACCAAAATGGTTGAAATTTGTCCCCGGCTTCCATCTGTGGGCCGAATTGCCATGTCCGCTAAGGTCGAACGCTACTACACAGGCATGGTTGCCATTCTTTCGAAGAATACCATCCAAATGACCGATGAACGGTCGCCACACTTCCTTGCAAAAGCTTCCCGCATGAGCTAGAAGAAGCAACGGACTTGGACGTGCAGGAGGCGCCCTGTGTTACAAGGATTGGTACATACAATGCGGTGCTGTTGTTTCCTTGCCATCGAGTATTGTCCCATGACTCACCCAATTCTCTGCGTGAACAAGGCCAAACTCCCTGCCATGCGGTCACTTTTCTCCGGAGCTATGGTTCGTTATGCTGACAGTTAATCTTCCGAACCCACAAACACCACTTCTGACATCATATATGTATCAAGCACTTCCCGCGACGAGAATGTGAAGATCGAAATGTGAAGCATTCCAAACTACAACATGCAAGGCGGCGCTGTTGACAACTTGTTGTTCAATTATGCGCAATCAGTGTCTAGGATATTGCCAACTTTGATCAGCTTATCTATGTCAATTGTTTACATGGAGACTACACTTCACTACAGTATGAGGCTTCAGATCCGGTGTGGCCGCAGTGTGTGAAGGCTCAATGGAGTCTTCAATCTGCAAGTCACGTACAACCAACGTCTGTAACCAGTAACCACAACGAGTAGGTTCCGATACACGATCCGTAGAAGCTGCTTAATGTGCACCGCTGGCATCGCGCACACAACTGTATCTTCCCACAGCATCGAAGGCCCATTCAGATACGGTGTGTGTGTCGTGTCACACAGTAAAACAGCGGTTCATCAAGAATCAAGATGCAAATAGGTGCGGGATGCAGTCTTCTTCAGGTCGTCCTCGACGAACTTGCGAACCCATTGAAATTGATCAGGCGCTCTACTGCAGTGAACATCTTTTGCCAGGATGGACGGAGATTCATTCAGCCAGTACAGCGGGCTGCATTCTTGTGGGTGAATCACTTATTTGCGAGCTTGTGGCTTCGGAAATAATTCCAATTCTTACTGGTCGAAGCTGTAAGGATCCGTATGTGCTTGTTTCGGTCTTCAGTGCGACGTGAACGGAAGTGACCCATCTAGGGTCTTTCAGTAGAGCAGATACATATGTATCAGCAGAGAAGAGAGATTGCGTGGTTCCTCAGTTTTGTCGCCCGCGATTGTATGCCGGGATGTGTATTAGTATTTCTCCTATCGAAAGAAATCTAGTCTACATGCTGCACTAGGTCGGGAAGAGTGAACTGCCCGGAACCGCATCAGCATCCTCACGTTGTGGCGCATCAGCGTCATAGGCAGTTTGGTTCATCAGCTTCGGAAAGGTCTGCATCATTCTCCACCATGGATTTTGCCAACGAATACAAAGCCGTTGTACAAGCACATATCTTATACCCATCTGTAAGAAGACGACCGCATCCCCTCAGCATCGAGGGGTGGACGAATGGGTGAAGGGCCTCTGAAGGCTGGCTCCGTCCCTAGACTTCGCCTGTTTGCACAAGTTGAAGTGATGTACCGACTAACTCCGCGCATTTTTCAGGATGTTCGAGCACCATAAAGTGGGAACTATTATTGATCGTCTCTAAGGACACACAACTCTTTAACCTCTGCTGGACTTTCTCGTAGACGTTTCGCGTACTTTCCTCGTTGCCGAAGATGGCACTGCAGGGATAGGAAATAGTATTGTAAGGCACATAGCCAGTCAAGTACAGACGCTGTGAATCTAGGCACTACCTGTTTTCCCCACGGAAGAGTGCCACTGGGCACCTGACTTTATGCAAATACTCCCACTCCTTAGGAACCGTCGAATACAATTTTGCTTCTACTCTACGCATGCATTTGAGTGTATACCCTTCATATGCCTCCTTGTCAAGGCGTTCAATTTCAAATAGAGGATCTTGAGGTTCCACTTTTCTGAGACCATGTTGCACAAATTCCCTTAACACCTTGGTGTCAAAACTCTGACGTTGAATGGAACAGCGTGCGGATCCCGTAGCGCTCGTTTTTGACGAAGACACTTACCTTGAAAACCTTCTCGAAATGTGAACTTGCGTCTTCCAGCGTAACAAAATAGTTTCGACGTTTCAAAGCACCCCTTACGAGCTGTGGTGGAAGAAGCAGGGGCATCAGTTTCGGATAAGTAAAGTGAATAGAGTCCTACAATGCCTTACATTGCTGTCTTCTCCTCGCGAAAGCTCTTGGGGGAACACTATGGGTTCGAAACACACCATCCTGTGGAATGTCCCTGGGTTTCGTTGCTCAACGCCTAAGATAGCAGTTCCACCCATTGAGTGTCCTACCGCGTACAGAGTCCTGTTTCCAGGAAGAGGAAGTTGGTCCCCCGTGTGCTCGTTGACGTTAACGCGGCTAACTTGGGGAACTGGTTGAAAAAGCTGTTCAGTGCGGTGTTCGCCCAAGTTCCTTATATATTCTATAACATGGCTCACGTCAGCTGACGGAAAACCTCCTCCGGGTGATAAGTTCACTTCTTTTCTCCAAGAGTCGCCATGGCCACTGAAATCGAGCGCTAATATATCGGCACCCTTTCCCCCCGCTGTCAAAAAGCGATCCAAGGCTGAGACAAACGGGTTCCAGGTTTCTTTACAAAAGCTTCCGCCATGAGCAAGGAGCATGAGGGGCAAATCAGTGCTCAATGCGTTCCTGTGTGTGCAAAAATGGCAGTAAGTTCAAAATATACAGCAATGAGGTGACTTAAGCGCTATACCATACAAGTGTGCCGACTCCACCATAGAGATACAGTACCGTGCGATGAGTACACAATAATAGATTCTACAGATAACGTACCCAATCCTTCTTGTCAGTATTGACAATGACATTTTGATGCGTGTTTATTTAAAACAAATCCCTTGTTGTACATCACACACAGTCCACTATATACGTTCATTAAGTTGAATCTACAAGGAAAAGGTGACCAGCCTGAGGCTCTGAACAGGCTGGACTCCGCTGGAGCAGCCTGCTGAGCTACACAAGGGGGTTCACAAAACCCAGCGAAGAAAGTTCAAGGAACCAACACCGAAGCCCGCCGAAATTGAACATGGAGAATTTCCTGTTATTCTCGTAGTTTCTAGACAGTGAAAACACCTCAAAATTCGCAATTTTACGCTTTTTCACGACCGTTCATTATGAGCGAGCACCTTCAATAAACATGATTTCCCTTGCCTGAGGGCAAGCTTCTGTCACAATGGGACCGCAAAGTTCTCCGTTCCATGAGTATCATACACTCTGCATTTATAATATATCCAACACGCCAGGTACTAAAACGAAAGGTTAAAAGACTCTTGTAACGGGGGATTTCCGCTTCGTTTGCCCAACAACGTACGAGAGGGAATCAATACACTCCAACTTACAACCTGAGGTGGAAGGAAATAAAGGTCGGAATTTTCATGCTTCTCGATTGAATCGGGATCTAGTATCCCTGGTCCACATTGATACAGGTTCCAATGTGGCAGGCGAGTAGCATATCTAGGTTCTTTCAGAATAGACAGTGTTGGTTCTCTCTCTCGCCGCCCTGGGTTCCCTTTGGAAGTGATCTCGCCAATTGGTCCGCATGTTTTGGAGTAGCACCAATTGGGAGCTATCATTGCTTGTCTCTATGAACATACAGCACTTCATTCTCCGTTCCTTGTAGACATGCTCCTCATGCAAAACTATTATAAGTTGTTCGATCTATCATGTCGTCCAAGAAGAAAGGGGAACATGTCTTATAGTCGCGGACTCTCTTAACCCGCGGGTAATGGTATCTCCAACTTGATATCCAGAATTTTCAGGTATGAGCGAGGTCTGTTCAATGGTCTCATCAACCACATCGTCAATCCCGTGGAGATAGCAGGAGTATAGGTCCTGTGAAAATATTAGAAGGGAGCGGGGTTCCACTACTATGGAGAACTTGTCAATAGGGCATGCGTCCGTTATCTGGACGTCCCTATTAAGTCGGAAACGAAACAACGCAGGTGCTTCGAGGGATAGTATGGCTACTACAGGATAATATATAGGTCCGTCCGTATGGGGAAGGATCCCTGGAATATCCATCATTGACATGAATCGTATCATTATCTGCATTGAGGTGGAGGCAGAGCCTTGATAGAGACTTACCTTCTCCAGGGAGATACTGATTAATCAAAACGTGGTTCGGCCGAACATTACCCCTGAAAAGTTCGATCTCCACCAGTGTGTCAATGACACTTTCCAACCACTGAGGTAGTTGCTCTCTATCTGTGAGACCACCGGAGGTTGGATGGCCGCCCCAATTTTGCAGACGTCTGTGTTTCAGATGCACCCATTTCTCTTTATAACTCGATGAATGAATGCTCTCTGTTAGCTTAACTTCCTCTTCCACAGAGACGAAGTCTGGAACATACGCCAAAGTTCCCGGAAGCTGTTGGTTGCTGAACTCTCCGTGTTGTTCTTCGTTGCATGGAAAGCGCGTAATCTTGTATCGTTCCCACACCGCCCCTACTTCCTCTGGCGCCTTCGTAAATCCTCGTGGAGGAAGTTGATAACGCGGATGCTCCACGATTTGCGTTGAAGTGGACACTTGGGTTCCCGATTCATTGTCTTCCTTCTCTTGACTACCTCCCCCACTACCATTATCGTATGTGCTCTGTCCGGTCTGGCTTGCTTTCTGGGCTGCTTTATGTCTTCGCAGCTCTTCCTGCATCATTGCACGCATATCCAATGGAGATGCCATATTCGCACCCTTCCTAGGCTTGATAATTATGTATGCAAATGCAAAAAGGTGATGTTTTTACCCCTTCACTAGAATAACATTTCAATTTCGGCTTATATGACAACAATGAAGCGCCATATCAATCACATTCTGGAATCCATCTGGCCTCGAGCCGCTTCCTCCTGCACTATCAATGCACTCGGGTTTTCGAGGGCATACGGACGTAACTTTCAGGATCTGGCTCTTAGAGGCTGTGTATACACGTTTATGACTGGAATGGGCATGTGCTACATGCAACAGAAGGAGGAGGAACCACCGCTACCTCCAGTGGAAACCGAAGTGCAGGTAGGTGCAATTTGAATAACAGGCCTCCTGGAAGTAGTATTTGAGGCAACTTAAGTTACGTGTTGAATTGGTTGATGATATAATTTTTGTTTCGTGCCGGCACACTCACAGAAGCCGCTGCTGCCGTGTGATTCGCTTAAGGAACTCTTCCGAATGTGCGCGGGAACTGATGAAGAATCCGATAGCCACATTTCCCTGAAGAGTAAGTACAAGCAATTTTTGTTACGAGCAGGAGTATCAGACGGTTCGAGTTGCTATGCTCTTCAGGCTTCGTCATCGCGCAATTGCACAACCACAGAATTCCGCAGACATTACGCACTCGGGAAAAGTTGGAGCAGGCCTTTGAACTATGGCTCCAGTCGTCAACTTCGTCCTTACCCACCTCAGGGAAAGCTACCGGCAAAGCATCAAAAACTTGGCGTCAAATAGATGAAAGCGAATTCCTCTTCTTGACGTCGGTACTGAAACTCCAAGACAATTATGTTGAGATACTGCTGCATCTTCTCGATGTTGATAAAGACGGCCTAGTGAGCGACGAAGAAATGAAGACTTTTGCCACAGCAATAGCTCGACAGCAAAGTTTAGAAGATCCTTGTATCCGGCAGTATTCCCAACTTCTCAGAAAATTATGCGGCTGGTATATTGCCTCCATCCAGAAGAGACGGGTACCATTTCATCAACTTCGCAACACTTTTCTTGATGCGCAGAAGGACATCTTGAAGTATATTTTTATCCTCTACTCGCTGCATGGACATGAAGATCCCGATGAGTGCTTGGACGAAGTGGCGTTTTTGCGCTATTTGATCGGCCAACATCTTTGCACCCAAAAGCGATTTAACAAGCTGGTGGGCGCCTGGGAAGACTGGCGGAGGATGGCCCCCAAGGGTCATCCAATTACATTCAGCGAGTTCGCGAAGCTAAATAAAGCACTAGTGAGCAGAGGTGACGAGCTACTTGATGCTGTAAAACTATTTGCGGATGAGAAGCGACGAAAGGTGCCAAAGTATATTTTGAAGCAGGCGCTTCGCGTGGTGGGGGATTTCGATGAGGCATCCGCGGACACGTTGCTAGACGGCATTGCCTATATATTTGACTCGAAGCGCACAAGATCGGATGAAATATCTTTGGAAAGTCTGAGAGAGCTACTGCAGCAAAATGTCTCTGCGGAACTGAGAACAACTCAACGACTACCGGGGTTCACCCCCTTCTCCCGCTGCGTGTTGAAGGATTCATGAGCTTGCAGCGTCATTTGTACCCATCAGTTGCTGTAAAGCCGCAATCTGGTCGTTTGCACTTTGATGTTTGCCAGCGGTATATCTTCTTCCTGAGTTTGATATATCTTTAAAGGGCGTTTCTTCTGCCTTGCCTCGTTCAAGTGCTTTCCTTGTACGGCTTGCATACCATTGAAGGCTTTCCAAAAAGGAATCGTACATACCGGTGGTCGTGGAAGCAAGTGTCCGCGACACACCAATAGCTGTATAGAGTGTTTGAAGTGCGTCCATATAATTTCCCGTAAGAATGGATGCTTTGGAGCAGAGTATGTATGGTTCGATGTACGTGGGGTCTAACGTAGTTGCCCTCGCACAATCGTTGAGTATCATGGACAATCTGCAGTCACCCTGCTTCTGGTTGTTGGAGACGTCCGTGAATAGTCGCTCATCCCTGTCAACAACTATGCTTTCGGAAACAGCTTTTGCGGTTTCGAGGGCTCTTCTATAGTGCATCTGTTGCGGTGACTGCAGTTGCTGGTATGCCCGTTGGATAGAACGACCTTCTTCGCATGTCTCTGAAAGTGCCCATGAATGATACTCGATTACTTCTCTTGAAGCTTCAATTGCTCGCATTGCTTTAGTGAGAAGGTAGTCTTTTTCACTTTCCGACAGCTGCGAATGATCCTGGCTGTGTATTTCGTCGTATACGTCTGTTTGTGAGTTCTCCGCCGTTTCTAGAATTGATAAGAGTTTGCCCAATATCAGTTTTTTTACTTGTCCTTGCGTCGCAGCAGATGCTTTGCAAGGTTGCTCTGAAAAGATTCCAATGTTGATCTTCTTCATTATATCCTTGAATCCTTCGAACTCATTAGCTTCGATAAGGTAGTCACAGAGGTCTAGCTCAAAGAGGAACTTTGCGTCAGTTGGAAGCAGCGATACTTTCAAGACCTCTTGACTGTCTTCATCGGAGCTCTCCTGACTTGGATATAGAGTGTATTCTTCTCCGGTTTCAACACGATATCCTTTTTGCACAGCTTGTCTAACTCCTCCAACGTAACTTTCGTGCGTAGTCACCGCATCTCTAGCGTGTTGTATAGCCTCATATATCGTATTGACATTCCGAGCGTCCCTGTTCACTTCTGCCACAAAAAGAGAACGAGACAAATGAGACAGTGCTTTCATTCTTAAACAGCGGAAAATCGAAAGCAAGATCCAATCTGTTTCTGAAAACTCAGAATCGGTCCTCTCAAGCTTAGGTATAATAGAATCCAACATTCGTGAGGCTATTTGAAATTTCCTCACCCCCCCGTTAAAATCAAATTGTCTTAATGCTTTGTTCCCATCTTCCAGCCGCTTCCAGGTCCGCTGTGCCTGTCCAAATGTATGTGCATCAACGCATATCTCGTGGGGGAAACAAGTCGATACCGAAGGCGTACCAACAGGACTTCCGGGTGGTACTGACTTCGCGTGTTTCTCCCCATTCTTGAGGCCTGTATCACCACTTGCAGCTTCAGGAAAAAACTCCTCTTCTTCGCTATACGCCGAGTCAAATGAGCCGGATCTCCTGGAATCTGAACCGAGCAAACATCGGACCATGGCCACAATGTCGAGAAGGAGCTTCGGAACTTGAGTCTGGGGATCGACGATGGGTATATGACGATAGCTGTTGCGGAGCATTATTTTGAGCGCTTCTTCGAGAGTAGCTGACATGGGTAGGGTTGAAATGCCACCCGTTGTCCAAAACTCCTCAATAGGACGTTCAAGAAGGTTTGTTTCAGTCGCGTATTGGGAGAGAGCTCTTACCACGACGTCTGTTTCTGACAGTACTCCTGCCAAGACGTACGGATTTTCAGGACGATGCACAAGAACTGCTCCAACGCCGTTTGTCGCCATGAACTGCACTGCACTCTGAAGAGTGTCTTCGCAGGACAACATTATTTCGCTAGACTCCGCCGGGAATAGCTCACAGAGTCTCCAGGACAGGATCCTCTGCGATTTTTGCTTCTCAGTTGCCGAGCTATTTGAAGTTTCGTCGGAAATCCCAAACAGTTTCGCAAGAGAGTTCCCAACTTTTTGCAGTTTCTGTTGGTAATCTAGGCGGTGTTGGTGCGTTCAAAAAATAGTTTTCGCAGCCTGTCCACACATACCTCGCTAAAGTTATTCTCTCCTTGTTTTATGAACCACTCCCTAGTTTCTCCCATTAGTGTCAATATGTTCTTGTACTGTTTTGAGTTGTTGTCCTCGACAATGGGTATGTGTCGGAATCCTCTCTCAGTCATTTTGCGCCTAGCGACGTCAGGGTCTGCGAATACATCACCTGATCGACAAATTCTGCTGGAACTACTGCCGCGAGGGAAACTACTTACTGGCACTCCACTCTGCTTCAGTAATAACAAGCGGTTTGGAAGTCATGAAGCTTTCCACTGTGTAAGCAGAAGGGTCTTTGGAAGTTGCCAGCACCCGAGTCAGGACGTCTCTCGCTGAAACGACTCCAATTACACGCTGGGCTTTGTCCACTACCGCAGCTGCTTTTTGCCTAGTAGACGCCATGAAAGTAGCCAGCTGCGAAGCAGTCATTGAGGGGGCAACTGTCATTGCTGGCGTGCTATTTAGCCCGGCCATATCGAATATGTAAGAGATAGATTGGTGCACTCCAACCGTTTAAGTCACACAGTCGAGCAGACAACGAAGTTTGCTGCGTTTCTGCAGTACAAAAACCTCACATGTATCTACTCAATTGTTTGGTGTAATATTTTATGATCCTTATCAGTCACTGACAGTCAGTGTCACTTACACAGTCCCCTGTCAGTAGCCAACTGCGCTTAGCGCGCGTCTTTTGGAAGGGGGCAACTTCAACGTGATACAGAGCGTGGCTGCCTTGGCCAGACTCTTGGGTAGCGTCCATGCTGCAGTATACCACAGATCCTAATCCCTTTCGACTAGCTGAGCAGTGTCGTCTTACTATGAGCTTAAGAGGTACCCTGACGAAAAAAGCCACTATACCAGACGCGGCCCGCAGAGCCTGAGCCTGGGGCTTTCTTGCGGACGCTGAGGATCACCAGCGCCATCAACATTTCGATCAATAGACGCACGCAACTCTACCGGATGAACAATCTATCATCAGGATCGGGATACACGGAGAAAGATTGCAGTTTGCGTGATTTGGTTAAAGCGGTTGCACGCTTCCGAGCGCGGGTGGATCTTTGCCTACAACCGTGCCGTATCTTCTTCTATGCAAGTTTTCTTCAGCAGAAAAAAGAGCAAAGATACATTCTCTGTTTATGCAGAGGTTTCCACGGTAACCCTTTCCAGATGTAAGGGAAGTAGTGCGTCTGTGGTGTTTGGCGAGAGACTAACTCAACTCCGCTGGGGTTTCCGCCACGGGACAAAGGACGCCACCAACCAACGAGCACTGCCAAATCGAAATTGCGGGCGCTAAAGGAACTGTACCTGGTAACCTGTGCTATCACCTCGCCAAACTACGCTGTACTCGCTTCCAAACGTAGTACATATAGAGGATTTTGCACGTCTTGCAGTCCTGACGAATTCGGGGCGGTGGAATTCCACGCCAGCCCGTAGAAAATAAGCCCTTGGCACTTTCCGCAAGTGCTTCAACATGCTGTCCGAAGTCTGCAGGTGGTATAGCTTGCAGACGTCTCCATAGCAAGTCTTGTAAAGATTGTCCATGAATGAATAGTATTATGAACGTCCTTCAAAGCTATACCCTTGCTATTGGTGGTGCAATTTGGCACTTCATCAGCGACAAGCGTAAGTCTGGCGTGTACAGAACCCACAAACTACAAAAAGCCTCTCCAAGGGGATCTGCCGGGGCACCTCCTCGGACAGATGAAGGACCACATATTTGCGGTCTGGAATAAAAGCATCTTCAGCCGAAAAGACATGCACTGCAATGCTCTTGAATGGGTGCGGATAAGGGTTCGATAGTATTCTGCGTGAGGGCCCTGCACAAAAATCGTATATTGTCCGAGCCGAAAGCACAAAGGCGGACTTACTGGCACTGAAGGACGCGTCCTCCCTTTGTTCCCTCTTCTAGATCGAAATCAACATGTTAGGGGATATTCTTAGGTATCAAGAAGAGTGATATATGGTATCGATGTTGTGTGTTCCTCTGTTGTGCGTTCTTAGTCCTGAAAGTGCTGTGGGGAAGGATAATTGTACGTTGATGAACAGGGTGTACAGTTGAAGCTGCGCTGGCTATTATTTGCTGAGTGGGTTTGATCGAGCAGTTCCGAAGACTCCCTCACTCTATCTCGGGTGTTTTTGACTCGATCATTCGATTTTAATAGTAAATCTTTTCTCGTTCTCTAGTGTTTGCAACCTTGGAAGAATGACTTGCGTTTCGTGTTCTGCGTGTCGCATACAGGTTGAACCTTACAGGTGAGCGAACAGAGACCATTCCTTTCAGCAAAGTATAGTTCTTGAGATATTGATACTGAAGCAAAATGTTTAATCGGAGCGGACGCTCTCGGTCGGATGCACCGTATCCTGCGGATCACTTACAGAAGAAGCACAAGCATGACCCGGAAGCAGATTTTCGCCGATATGACAGACGTGGCAGTTGCCCCGAATTCCAGGGCAAGGGGGATCCAAATAAGGCATTTAAAATGCTCGGCGGAAACGAAACTGGAAAGCATCATAACCACTCCTTTGATAACATTATCCCGCGAAAAAGATCTCATATTATAAAACCGAAAAAGAGGTCGGAGTCGGTTTGTAGCCAGAGCAAGGTGGGGCTCGGAGTGGTGTCGGAGCACAAAGTTATGAGTGAGGGCAATGAAACGGCGTCAAATAATATGAAGAGCACAAGGGGAAAGAATAATATCTTCAGGAAAGCACTGTGCTGCGCGCTAGGGTCCACCCAGGTTATGTCAGTTCCTTCTGACAGTACTCGAGAGCGAAGTAGGAGCGACCCTGCGAAACGTTCGTATACCCCACGACCTACTATTCAAACATGCAGTGATGGACCCTCCAGACGAGCAACAAGTGGTGTCAAAAGTGAAACGCAGAGCGACCCGAGTTCAGTTCACGGATTGGAATCAGGAACGCTCTTGAAGACAACCAGCTATAATACTCCCGCCTCTCCAAGCACCCCTCCGGCAGGTCAGCTACCTAGACTACGTTCTAACACAGTACGTGATCCGAACAGCCCCCAGTATACCTCGACGAAGGCAAGCCCCTTCCAACGGCGGCAGGGTTCATCAAGCGGTATACAAGCAGGTTACATCACTGCTCTTGAGGGCGACCAGTTGGAATTGCCTCGGGCTGTATCGATTCATTCCTCGAACGGAAACAATAACTTGTCTCAATCACAGTCCCAATCTCTGACCAACCTTAATGAGACATATAGTAGCAGTGCGCTCGGAGTGACATCGTCTGGGATTTTCGATTCGCCTTCGACAGAAAACCCCGTTTAGCTCTGTTCCCTCGTCGCTACATGATTGCAGGGGGCAAGACAAGCATGCCTTCTAAGTTTCAGCATGCTTGCTATCTTTCATAATTTTCATATGTTGCTATGGACCATCGTGTACAGTGATGCTGCGGGATCTCTTGTGAACTTGCGTGTGAAGGGAGTCCCTCCATAGCAAAAACCCAATATAATAAGACCAATATTGTATCATCATTTGTATTGAATCCATATCGCTGTTTGTATTCCCAGGACGAATGGCTACTGACGATAGTAGGACCACCCTGGTGGTCTTGACAGGCGCTTCCAAAGGGTTTGGTCGAGCTGTGGCGGTGGAATTGGCGTCAGATGAGGCCTTTCATCCCCTTCATATGGTATGCTACGCTACATGTTGAGTATAAGGGCGGCTGCGTAGATGTAATGGGTGTCTCTGATGTTTGACAGGTTCTGGTGGCTAGATCCCGGACAGACTTGGAGGAAACAAAGCGTCAGGTGGCAGAGGTAAGGTGTGCACATGACCCATGGTACTGCAATTAGGCAATTCGTCGGTATATTTTGGTTGAAACAGAGGAGTTCGAACGTAACTACTTCCCTGCTAACAACAGATCTCACCAAGGGGGAAGCTGTCGATTCGATTTTATCTGAGGTGAATCGTGTAGATGCCGAAATTGAGCGTGGAATACTGATTAGCAATGCTGGTTCCTTGGGAGAGTTGGGATCTGTGGATGCACTACAGGATTACTCTGCCATGCAAACAAGTTGCGAACTGAACCTAACCACGTTTATGTGGACTGTTTCAGAATTTACTCGCAATTGGAAAGCAAAACATTCCGCAACTCGCCTGGATATTGTGAACATTTCCTCACTAAATGCGATAGAAGCTTTCCCGTCGTTTGGGGTTTATTGTTCGGTTAAAGCCGCCAGAGATATGTTTCTTAGGGTTGCTGCCAAAGACTTTGCGAGCAAAAGCTCAAATATTTACGTAAGTTTCCTCGAATTTTTTTATTATCGTAATCTCGTTCTTCCATCCTCATTTGACCCTCTACAGACTCTAAATTACGCTCCGGGACCAATGGAGACTGCCATGCAGCAGACGATCCGGGGTTCCAGCAAAGTAAATCCGGAGATGAAGAATATGTTTTGCGATCTAAAGGAAAAAGTGAGTAGTTCCGCAGCATGATAGCAAATTACCCAAGAACGACATACTTTTCTCTGCGTCCAAATCCAGAACCAACTTGTTGATGTCTCCACAAGTGCTCAGAAGATGCTTCATATCCTTACAGGAGGAAGGTTTGAATCAGGAGCTCACATTGACTTTTTCGATAGCGTGCCTTAGCCTCAAACTATTTGAAAGAAAGTCTCCACCCTTCGTCGGACACGCTAGTTTGTTCTAGCGACCAGCCGCTTGATGATGACTGCATGAGGTGCTGTTCCAGCTCCGTAGTCATCTTGTAGCTCCTTTCAATGAGTTCTTCCAATGGTTCAGCGACATCATCAGACATGTGGTGAAGAAGAGTAGCCGTGGCATGCATCTGCGTTCTCGAAGAAAAGCAAGTAATGATTATACTTCTTAATTTGTTACAATCCGGGTAGGTCTTACATGTAGCACTGGGAATAAAATGTCATTCCTGCTGTAAGAATGATCAAGCATGCTCGCAACCCAGTAGGTATGTTGCGTGCATTGACATACGACCAAGGCATATTCGTGTTCACCGGATGTGTAACTAGAGGCTGCTTTTCGATAAGAATGAGTGCATTGCGTCATAACGTCTTGAAGGCTGGCGCCAACTGTCCCATAAATCGCTCTACTGGTGGGTATAAAAAGTGTTGCACGAAGTCCCCATATCCATCCCGGTAAGATTGGTTCCTGATCGTTGACAGCATCGGCTGTTGGTTGTTGGATCTTCTCAACCTTATCAATGAATAGCATGCCGTTACATCGAACAATCCTCATGAAGCTTAGCGCCAGTGCGTCAAAAATATAACCCATAGCTGACCGTCCATGGCTAGCAATTGCTACTAGTTCTCGACAAAGCGATTCACTTTCTAGCTTTGATCGACGTGTTTTGATTACTCTCGTCCCAGCTTTCGTTTCATGGCAATGTTTTATCCACCAGTTCATTAGTAGGGCGATTCTGTTCGAGTTCAACGTCCTCAATTTCAGTGTTAAGACGGCCAAATAATTTGCATAGACATGAATCAACGTCAAAACTATGAAAATAGCCCACACAGCTAAGGAATGCGTGTTTAATAAGTTTGCCAGTAACCCCCCCATAAGAAGACCGACTAGGGTAACAACATTTTCCTGAGCTCTGCGCGAAGCATAATAATGTACTGACACCTCTAGCGAAGACAACAACAGTGGGCGACACAAATTAAGGAGATACGTACGTTTCTTTCGCGGAGACGTCGGCCAAGTTGTTGCTGATTGCGAAGTGCTGACTTATCGTACTCTTCGTGCATCCCGCGGCTACGCCGCATAAGCTTTTACAAACCGAAGCCAAGCAAGTTACAACCAAAAAGTTGAACCCTGATACGAGCGGAGCGAGCAGCTCCAGAGTCAACCCAACATCATTAATCGCATCGGCAAATAACCTCCAGAATTTCTGAATGGCATCTCACCCTATGAACGTACATGTTAGCAGGGCAAAAGATCTACTTCATCTCACCATATCATGACCAAACTTCTCACCTCCCCACCAAGAGAAGGCCAAGCTACCAAGCAAAGAACTACCATCTCGTGCAATCCTGCCAAACCACGGAACCGAGAGCCAATTGTTGACAGTATCATTATTTGCGGAGGGAGCGAGTACCAACTTACCAATTCAGAGTAGCCGCAATTGCAGTCGCATTTTCTGACAGCGAAGCAATGATTGAGTCCCGAGGTCAGCCGCAACTTAGACGAGAAGACGTACCATTCCCGACTCCAATTCCAATGAGCACAGCGTGTGTGCATAAAATGCCTCTTAGGTAACTACACAGTCCCTGTTATCATAACATCGCGAGTTCGGAACCCAGTTACCACTGTGGGTTTCTCACCAGGAAGGTACGATATGCTCAAGAGAACTCACTTGTACACCGTCGAGTATCTGGTATCGTGCGTATCCCGGGCGTACAGTTTTGGGATACCCTGCCGGCAACAACATCGCCGCCAGACCCCGCGCGATACGTTTCCACAGTGTGTGTGATCCTGTATACGCTGCACCATCCGCATCGGAAGTGCCGTCGTCTATTTTGCATATCCCCTGACGATTCCTGGCTTCTCCATCGATCCTGCTTCCTCTTGGAATGGCCGCCGAATTGCGGCGCCGTCTGCTCACTGAGTTCCGTCTCGACTTCCTCGTCGTTTCCACAGAGGAAACACTGCCACTGATCTCTTCCGCTGCATCGTCGCCGGCTGGGATAGGAAGTTGGTATCGTGCTCCTCGGCGGTAGGACGCATCTTGGACGTTGATCTCCTCCACGATTCTTCCACGACTCATCCTTACTTCGCTTGGAAGCCAACATGTACATGCAACACTCAACTAGCCAAACGGACGAAAATTCATCTGTCAACGCGCAACGGTATACGACTGGTACACCCCAGTACAACCAACCAGTTGTCTACCACGATTGCTTCACAGCTTTCGTTGAAGATTGCTGCTCTGCTCAGCGAAAGTCACTGTGGCAGCCTGATGAAACTGGTGGCATTTTGCGCCGAGCACGTTTACTTTCCACTACCGATGCCGTTCATGAGTTTGGTTTGTTGGAGACATAAGTGTCAGTGTGTGGGATGCTCACTTAGTCAGGGAGAAAACTGCACATCGCTTGTTTGTTTTCGAGATTTGGTGCGCTGTACATTGTGACATGTAACTCGCCGGTAAGGAGGAGGACGTGTACACTGGTACAGCTTCTGTGTTTGTTTTTTTGAGATAAGTGACACCCAGTCTATTGTTTTTTGACTTAACACGGAAAATTCAGTGGTAGCCATAACCTGAAACGCCTAACTGCTTCTCCGCTTCTTCAAAAAGGCCACGGTTCATGACCTTCTCATTGGGAGACATTCGTTCCATTTCCCCTTCATCTTCGTGCATTTGGGACTCAAGCAGCTCTGCCTGTTGGCGTTTCTTCTCTCTCTCTTTCCGTCGCTGCTCTTCTTCCTTCTTCTGCAGTTCTTTTTCCTTTTCAACCATTTCTCGAGCTTTCTGAAGGGATTCTTCGCGTTCTTTCTTCTTTTGTTGTTCTTTCTCTTCGATCTGCTTTCGATGGTTCTCCTTAATGCGTTCCATCATCCGCTTGCGCTCCTCTTTCTTTTTCTTCGCGTCTTGAATCTCCTTTTGCTCGCGCTCCTCTTGAACTTGTGCAATCTTACGATCTAATTCGGCTTCAGCATCGTACTGCTTCTGGAATGTATCATTCATTTCCCCCAATATCTGTTTCTGTTTTTCTGTGCGCTTCTCAAATTCCTCTTGTCGACGACGTTCCTGCTCGTCTAAAATTCGAGCATACTCCTCCATCAGCTTGCGATCTTCCTCTTGCTGTCTCTCCTTTTCCTTTCGCTTCATTGCCCGGTACTCTTCGTTCTCAGCAAAGAACTTTTTCAGGTTTTCTTTCTTCTCAATTCTCTCCTTTCGTTCCTGCTCTTCTTTTTCGCGTGCCTCTCTTTCCATCTTCTCTTGCATCTCTTTCGCTTGTTGGTCCAATAACCGTTGTTCCGCTTCCTTCCTCGCTCTAGCTTCTCTCATCTGCGACCGCAATTTATGCATTGCAGCACCACGCAAAATAATGTTAACTTTTACGTACTTGCTGGTCATAACCAATTTGCTCCTGTCGACGTCTCTCTCTGGCTCGTTCCTTTTCTTTTTCATCCTCTTCGATCTCTTTTTGGTCTCGTTGTTTGAGGTGTTCATATGTCTTCTTAGATTCTTCCCACCGTTGCTGTTTCTGCTTCTCATGCTCTTTCATCTGTGGTAGTTACAATGGATGAAGAAATAACACTAGAAGGAGTATGCTTTTATCAGCAGTCGTACCTCTTCTTCCATTTCTTTACGGAATTCCTCTTTTCGACGACGATCTTCTTCTTTACGACGTTGTTCCTCTTTCTTTGCCTTCTCTTCTTCAAGACGATCAACCAACGACCACTCGCCGTCATTTTCACCCAAGAGACTGCTTGCAGAGGCCTCCATGGGGTTTGATGACTTTACCTTCCGGACTTTTCCACCAAGTATTTTCGTTTCAGGTAGACCTAGGCTACTGGCAGATTGAGATTGCCCAAGGCGAGTTTGAGAAAATGCCCCATACATCTGATTGGCAGTTTTTACTTTATCGACGACCAGTTCTGCTTGTTCCCGGGCGGCTTCTTCCTGCGGATCGACAGACTCTCTCCGCTTTTCCGATGCTGACAACGTTGACCCTTGAGTTTTTGAGCCCTCTCCTTGCTGCTGAGTGTCACTGGCATTCCCTTCGTTCTGCTGATTCGATTGGCGCCGAGACGGACGCCGAGATGGCTTAGGTGGGGGTATATTCAGCTTCGACACGATAGTGTCTTCCAACTGCTGGATGTCTTTTGTACTCAGCTGATCGTGCGAGTCGACACAGCGATCAATTTCTGCGACGATAGTCTGGTGTGCCTTCTTTGCAGGACCCATCTGCGGATCAAATTGACGAGCGTTGATTCTACAATCCTGTATAAGAATTTAAAAACTGTATAAGAGAGCACTTACTCGACTACCGTATTTTCCCAAGATCTTCTTCAAGAGGACATTCTTCAACGCTTCCCGGCGACGATCATTTCGACTCATATCGAGCCGCGATCCTTTGCTGCTCGAGGCGACGCTGTGTCTTCTCAACCCAATTTCCTCTTTCGTCTGGGACGCCTCATTTCGGGGATCATTTTCGTGGTTCTTTTTCTCCTTACGTTTAGCCTGCAATGCAGCTTGTCCTGCATGCGACAGGCTGTTGGAGGAGACTGAGTTGCTCATGGTGCTAGAGTACAATGTTCAGCAGGTCCGTCGATACTATCCGGATAGCTATAAAGCCAACAAGTAAATATATTGCTCTAGTAAGCAAGAAACTGGGAACTTTGCTACAGTTCCGTTCACTTGGGCAGCAGGTTATGCGCGCTTTTTTTCTTTGCTGGAACCTTCCCACCACAACGTCTAGTTCGCTCGTTTTTATGATAATGATAAACGGAAGATGAAAATGAGCGTGTATTTCCGCTATACAAGAGTAGTTGCTCTTGTGCGTGTCTTCAGGGACGTACACAACAAACAAGACACCCTCAACGCAGTTGTTTGCTGGCAAACGGTTCAATGCGACCTACCGGGAGGTCATTCGGTCGCAACCGCCGACATTAAGAATGCCGGAAACCAGCATTATATGTAGTAGCTCGCGGAGGTTCATCTGCTGCATAGCTTGTAGATTGTTGTAAAGAGGATCCCTGATATTGGGCGGGTGTTGGCTGTCCACTCATTTGGCCCGATGGATCGGCGACGGTGCACTTCCTTGAACCGGCTGTAGATATAAGTACAGGCACGCACGCAAGCATGGCTCCTCCTCCGATGCCTCCTGAGCAAAACCAGTGTTGTGTTCCCTCACGGCGCATATCAGCAAGGCTGCAGGAACAGCGGGCCCGTCGCTGCTTAACACGGGCGCATACCGCTCCTCGTTAAGAGGATGCGGTCAACTCCCCGGCCGGTGGGCTATCGGTCACATATGTGTGTGTGTGTGTGTGTGTGTGTGTGTGTGTGTGTGTACTTCGATACTCGAAACAACACCCCTCATCACAGAGACAAGGAGAAGCGAAAACCAAGAAATCGGCGCCTAAAGGGTATGCAAGTGGTTCTCGTATCGGTGTGGCAGGCAGGATGTCTTCTTCTTCCATGCTTAACGTTACCAGTAATCCTGCTGTCGCTGTGGCAGGTACGGTGGCCGATGACACCTGACCATTACCAATGGTATAGGGGATGAGAAAAGTGATGCAATGGGGGCTCTTGTGAGCTCTAACCGTCACTTCAAATATGCTCAATCCACGTTCTCAAGTCCTTTCACAAGTGCGATACTTGCTGGAAGTACTGAGATGTGATACAAGCCTTGAGACCAGGGTTATACCATGTATACAACCCCACAGCCACTGGCGTCTCATCCCGTTGCACGCCAGCGAGGCTGAGCGAAAAGCGGGACCGTCGCTGCTACATGGACGAATATCGTTCCTCGATAAGCTATGCGTACATATCATGAAACTTCTTCAATTGTTTATTCAAACTGACGGAGTCTACTCTGCATGCGCTCTGCAACCAGTGGTACTTGCAACCTGCGTGCTGCTTCGTGTCGCGGTGGTTACAGTCGGACAGTGTCATGCAGTTGACGTTTTCTTCATTAACTTACACGTGCGTTTGATTAGTCATCGATTGTCGGCGCATCTCATATGGAATGAGCAATGTAGAACCGCGTATTATATGTAGTAGCTCGGCATTTTAGTAGTTGACATTTTCTTCATTAACTTACACGTGCGTTTGATTAGTCATCGATTATCGGCGCACCTCATTTGGAATGGCCGATGCAGAACCACACAGTGCTGGCAGGCACCAGTAATTACCACACTTGGTACAGCAGCGTAAAATTCGGAGCATAGTAGAGAGGCTTATGCTATAAAAATTCCCGTTCACTTTGAACCGGAGTCTTCGCTTCATCTGGCGTTCAGTCACCACCAAGCTTCAGTATCAATGATGCTATCACACGGAGCGGCATCGTATGCGCATGTTGCTGATACCCGACAAAAAATTCCCCACACATTTCTGGCGAAAATGTTGGTTTAGCCTTCAACTCTCATTTTGGCAACGTGATCGAATAACACGCCGAGTAGCTTGGATCAAGCAGCACGAATGACGACGAAGTGTGAGTCTCATGGGGCTGGAATTCTGTGGGCCCAATATTCACCATTGGTCTCCAAGATGTACGTACAGAGGCTTAAATTTCTCAAAACTCTACCCAAGGACGTCGGTCGATGTCTTCCAGTCTGCCAGCGGGGAGCTCACCCTCAGCTTGGAGCAAGCGAGCAGCGTCCTCCATGCGCCCCTGTAACTTCGCCCCAAGAATCTTTACTTCGCCTTCACTCCTCTTATCAAACTTCTCCTGACCAACTTTGTTACCTCCTTTCTTTTGGGGGAGTTTTGATCTCCTTTCATCCCGTTTCGAGGGTCCATTTGGTACATCCTCACCTTGTTCCTCATTCCCTTTTCGTTCCAGCCTTCGTTGTTTTCGGGCCAGCCTACGCCGATGCCTCTTGCTGATTTGGCTAAAATCCGTCACAACCGCCGGTGTTTTTACTCCCGAGTATGGAGATGGGGATACTACGGTACAAGATGGACTATGCGGATCAGGTTGCGCTCGTTCTTCCAAGTACGGCTTCAGGTCAGTCTGTCGGAGAATATCGTCCTCCTCGTCCAGCAACCGTTTCATTCTTTCTTCTAAGTCTTTGCACCATGTGCCGTTCTTATCTCTATAGGCTCTCGCGGCAGCACGATAAGAATCTCTTCGACCAATATCATACTCACTGACTTTTTCCATTGTTACGCATCGTCTGGCAAGTTTTGACTTTAGCTGTTGCTCACTGTCGCAAACATACTGCAAGCATGGGTGTATCGGAAGCTCTTCATGGCGAAACGCGTATGTTGTTGGAAACAAGTAAACGAGCCTTCCATACATTTTCTGCAGCGGACGGAGTGAGCAAAATCACGGAGTGAAATAGCACAGGTTTACAATCCTCACTTACCAACGTTCTTGCCGCAAAATCCAGTAAGTCATCCATAACATCATCTGGCTCGTAATGCTCTGTTTTGGCAATCCTTGTGGCAAGTTTTTCATCCGATGTTTCTTTATCATGTCTTCCTTGTTGATCGGAGGAAGAAATACTCCGTTTTGCACCAGCCCGAACGCCGTACGGTGGATCTGTCACAATTGCGTCAAACGTTGCCGTGTTAGTCAAAGGAGGGTTAGCATTGTCACTCCTAATTAGTTCAGCAATGCCTAGTGATAACTGATCAAAATTGCTTTGTACATTGCGCCTTTGCTTCCCACGAAACACTCGACTGTCGATATCGCTTCCTAGGGTGTGTGCTCCGAACAATGAGCAAGACACCAGCAATGAGCCAGTTCCCGCGAAAGGGTCCATGATGAGCGAACTGCCACAAGCCTGCACAAGCATGTGAGAATAAAAACGAAGTCTTTAACGTACATTAAGCGAAATTGTAATTTCTTTTGACGTACCAATCCCTGATTGGCCATCAGCAAGGAAAGTTCAGCTTCCAAAGAGGTGGGACCCAGATACGCACGCTTTTTTAGATCTAGTTGATTTCCCTGGAATGACAACCCATTGGAATGAACCGAAGATATTGAGATAAATAAATTCATGAATCGTACTTGACTAAATCCTCCTCTCGCAATATGTCGACCATAGTGAACTTTCCGTGGAAATTTTAAAGTGTCCATCGCTGCTTGCGTATTGGTACCAGGTTCAATTAGTATATAGAACACATACTCTGGGCTCTTCAAGTTGACTTCACCAACTGTTTCCAATAAGAGTACCCAGCGTGCTGCAATTATTCTATCACAATATTCTATCATTTATGCGCTTACTTTCTGGTACTGCTCCTTCGAAAAATTGTCTGCAGTACTCCTGCGTCGTATGCGGGACCCGTGCGCCAAACGCATCTACTTTAACCGCAAATGTACAGTCTTTCTGCAGTGATTATGCGGTCATGTCGCTCGTAAAGCTGCGTAGTGTAGTTGTAGCACTCAGTACGCACCTTTGTTTCACTTTGGTCTGCCATCGCTTGCATGGCTTGCGATCCTGTCTCTTGCAACGAGTTACCAGTTGCGATTCGGCGATAAATGTTCTTCAGTAGAACCGACCTCTGCGCTATCCTCTCTGCCATACGATCATTGGGCAGATTGACTACAATAAAAGGACTAGAAGCTAAGTCACATTCCTCCCTGCACTTTAGTCCCCCTTCTAATAGGTCGAGAACGTTCACTCCACCCACTCGCAGTGTCACATACCAGTTAACAATTTCCGCGACGGTCTCACATGCTTTATCCGATAGTTCTTCATCTCCATCCACAGTGTACTTTGAAGCAATACTGCCATGTGGCATCAAGTTACTCATGTTGGTTGTACCACCATTGCTTCCCGTAGCGTGGGGTGTTTGGTTCCTCGACGCATCTTCACACTGTGAATTCCCCGCTGCATTTGCATTACCTCCTGGCTGAAGCTTTGGGGCGAATTCTCTGTCTATCTTACGGAACTCTATCTTGTACTCCTCGCTACCCAAATTTCCATTCTGAGTAGGATCTGTCCCGAGAAAGAGCCGCAGTAGACTGTGCAGTTCGGGGAGGATAAAGTCCAGGTGAATCCACCTGTAGTGGAAGAGGTACTCGGGCATTGCTGCAAAAACAGGCACTTTCACCACCACAACGACAGCTTGAGCAGCATATCCATGAACAAACAAAAGAGATACGTCAAACTGTTTCCAGTCCCGGCATGTATAGGCGTACCTGTACCAACTGGAAGTCGATGACTTGGAGGAGAAGTGAAACAAAAGATAGACGCCCAAGCTCTAGGACACCGGAATTGTGCATGCATTCCGACAATATGTAAGATTGCAAATTCGTAGTAATGTTGTTGTAGGTTTCATTGACATTGTGGTCAGTCAAGTGGGCACGAACTACTTTCGACTTACTGGTCGTGTCGGGAAGAAGCATGGTTACTAGACAGACAACGGCGGGCTAACTCGGATTGGATCTACAGTGACCGACGCCTCGAGGAAACAATTGACTGTGTTATTTGACAAACTGCTCCCCAAAATCGAGAGGAGATGGAGTACATACCCCGCTCTTCCAAGACCCGAGAAGAGACTTACAGAGAGGATCTCTCATCCAGTGATGAGGAAGTTCCCCTAGAACAACCATCGCAAGAACACGCAGCTCGGAATCAGCAATATGGAGCGCAAAGATGGGAAGAGGAGGATTCTACTCCCGTCGGTACGGACACCAGCGTTGTAGAGGGGCACTCAGGGAGTCAAAATGGCCGTGGAGTTCACAATGGCCAAGTAGATGTGGAACTGCCATCTGTGCACGGTAACTTCTATTCCGAATCGTCCTCAAAGTCTTCCAAAGACGAGCATGGGAAGCTTCTTAGTCGCAGTAAGGCTCAGAATCCTATGGGAAGTCTAGCACTTGAATCCGGAACAAACAAACTAAGACCGAAAACCTCCAGCTATGATGAGGAGTTAGAGTACTTTTCCGATGACGCCTCTACGGGTTCTGCCGAAGAGCCTGAAGTAACCCAGCATGGACCTACAAGTGGTATCTCCGGAGCGTCTACTAACTACGTGAATTCAATTATTGGTGCAGGTATCATAGGTTTACCCTTTGCCCTCAGAGAAGCAGGCGTTATTTCAGGAGTGATTCTGATAGTCATTGTAGGTTTTATCGCTGATTATAGTACCCGGCTCATGGTAGGTATCGGAGTGCGTGTCAACCGGCGGACTTACGAAGAGCTTTGCTACTTTGCTTTCGGGAAGAAAGGCTTCTTTGTTGTCACATTGTCGATGTTCGTATTCGCTTACGGTGCTATGGTAAGCGGTGTCGACAGCGTTGCACGTATCCTTCCATGTAATGTAAGGCTTCGAGAATGCAGATTGCCTACCTCATAATAATCGGTGATACGGTCGATGCGGCGTTCAGTTCGTGGGTCGCCCACGGAGAGTCTGCTTCCAGGAGACGAGCAGTAATTGCCGTAGTTGCTTTCATGCCTGTCTTACCTCTAAGTGTGGTAAAAAATATGTCAAGACTGGCGAGATCTTCCGGGTTATCCCTACTTGCTGTTTTTTGGATAATTTCAGTAGTAATTATTCGGGCGATTACGGGAGTTGGCGAGGCAGAAACACAACCTGCGGACGAACGAAAAGTTGATGTCATTAGAAAGAAATTTTTCCCTGCAGTCGGTGTCGTCAGCTTCGCGTTCATCTGCCATCATAGCAGTTTTTTTGTATTTCGCTCATTGAAGGTATGTTTTAGCCCTCTTCTCCATATAGAGAACCTCACGTGTACCGTGAGGAGAACATATGCAGAATCCTACGGAGCAACGTTGGGCGAAAACCACACACATAAGTGTTCTTATTGCGACAGCAGCTTCTCTAACACTTTCAGTGACAGCGTACGGGATCTTTTGGGATAAAACAGAGGCCAATGTTCTTAACAACTTTGCGCCGGATGATGTATTGGTGAACATCACCCGTCTAGCGTATGCTCTCACGATGATATTGACTTGTACGTGCTATACATCTGTTATTTGGTTCCCTGCTCTACCAATCCGAAAATTGCTCCACTGTGCCTACCCCAGACCCCCTTGAGATATTTGTTGCTAGGCAATGCATTCATTCTTTGATAGATCCCAAGAAAGCTCCTATAAGCGACAAGCGGCACTATATCGTTTGTGTGGCACTGTGGGTTACCAGTCTTGGCATAGCACTGGCAGTGACCGATCTCGGCGTTGTACTAGAACTCACGGGTGGTCTATCCGCTACAATTATTGGTACGTAATCATGGACACTGGTTTTTTTTTTAGCAGAGTTTAAAGTTTCATTTGATGTAAGCACTCACGCTACAGGTTTCATAATGCCTGCTTCGCTTCACTTGAAAACGACTCGTTATAGGCTTCTGCCATGGAGGAATCCGAAGGATGAACAAAAGGACGCCTGGAAAAGCCTGTTGCCTGCGATGATCGTGTTATTGTTTGGAGGTATTTCACTAGTAGCCTCCTTCGTTACAGTAGCTAATGATTTAGCACATCCCCATCGATCCGCCGGGCCAGCATGATCAGCGTGGAAGACTCGCTGTAACTAGCTACCCCACCCACCCAATAATAGACCAATGTAGTTTCTCTCAACGTACCGTCTGGGATCTTCTAGTGGCACCCCTCATAATTGCAGTTGCATTTCATTTCCTATGACGATTCCCACTTCACGAAGTTCACTTTCTGTGAAGAAGTTGAAGTATAAAAGCTACTATGTATGCCCCCTGACAATTTTCACTGACAAAGCGCTGGATTGTATGAGTACCAGCCTGGAGGGGTTTAATTGTAAGTTATCTGTAGTTTGGATGTGGAAAAGCCCGCAAAAATGAAAGTGACTTTCGTATATCGTGGACAACGATTCCACTACCCAGTGGACAAGACGCCTATGAAGACTCTGGTACGTATCATGGCTTTCCTTGCTTTTTGCATCCGTTTGAACGTACTTATACGAGTATTAACGTCTTACCACTTTTGTCGTCTGCAGCATGAAATCTTCTCTGAGTTTTGCCAAGAACATGAGTTGGAGGTAGGTCTTTCACATCGTTTCTGGACCCTCTATACTGTATTTGTATCACGCGTGCACGCAGCCTTCAGAGTTTGATGTTCTGATGCGAAATAAGCCTCTGAGTAATTCACAGCTATACAACCCTATTCGATTTTCGGATTTTCCTCCGAACGTCCCGTTCGAAGTCGTTCAGAAGACCACACCCAGCAGAGCTTCTGCGAGTGCTGGCGCGGCGGCCGCCTCATCTTCGGCATCTAGCAGGTCAAGTATCCCCCAAAAGCGATCAGCTGGGGATGGAGCTCATGAAAAAGCAGATAACTTGCCACGAAACAGCAATAGCGTCAAAGTAGCATTCCAATTGCCGTCAGGAAGGTTGATTGTACGTATAATGTTGCATGTACGCGATAGTGATTGAGGATTTGTATAATGACGTCTACAGCGGACTGTTGATACTTCAAGGACCTTTTTCGATACACTAAAGGACATACAAGAGGAAGGGTGTATTCCTCAAAGTGCCCGCTTGGAGACAGCGAAATTAGTATTCTTGCGGAGCATCTTGCAAGGAGATGATTTATCGAAACGGTTTTCTGGTAAGTCTTTTGCAGAGTCCCCTGAGAACTACCGCCTACATGCTTCTTCTCTGCGTAATGAGCTGCAGACATTGGTATAAAACCGGGAGTGTCCGCTTCCTTTCGCGTGTCTTTTGAGCAGGAATCCACGGAGACCCCTTCTTCTGAAGAACGTGAACAATATGGGGCTAATACCGTCAAGTTTAAAGCCTCCGACGCCGAGGAAGATGTTAACATGGAGGGGCGTGCTAAATCGCCCGAGAGCCTCCCAAACGCCGTTGAGCGGGCGTTCCGGGAAATCCAGCAAGATAGCTTCTCCAGCGACACAGCCAGGACTCTCGAAATATTGCTTAAAATACTGGATAATGTGGTGGCAAAACCACTCAATGAAAAAGTGCGCACTTTGAAGTTAGACAACCCTAAAATTGCTGATCATGTTACTCGCTTTGAGGGTGCCCTCAAGATATTGCAACTTGCGGGGTTCCATCGTGTCGAGAGCGCACAGTCAGGAGCAACGCTGACGTTGAGCATTGAAGCAGAAGATGTAGATAATATCATGGCTATTCGTAAGACCATCGAGGGTTTTGCCCCCCAGTTTGATATCCGACCTCCTTCGGCTCCGGATCCAGAGTCATACCGACGCATTAAAGAGAAGGGCGCGGAATCCAGCCAGGAATTTGATCCCTTTCAGTCGAACGTGACTAGGTTTCAACCTCTTCCAGGAAAGACTGACGATAGGGACTCTCTCACAGACTCGGACAGATCCGCTCAAAATGCGCGAGAGAAGCTTAAAGCTTTACGGCAGAGCCTTCCGTTTTCCAAAGACAACCCCCCTCCAAGAGAGACCGTAGTTTTTGAGAAAAACATGGCACCTAAGCTTCAAAGCAGTTATCAAAGTAGTCACGGAGGACCTTCCGAGTCCGCCCTGCTCTTTGGCTACCAGAAGCGCAGGGAAAAAGAAATTTCCGGGGGCGATACATTACGGACCTCAGCAATGCGAGAAGCAGAGAGTCTGAAGAAACAGAAGGTTTATGCATGGACAATAATTAGGGTGTTTTTCCCAGATGGGTGTACATTGCAAGGCATTTTCTCTCCTCAAGAAACTGTAACTGATGTCAAGCACTGGGTGGAAGAAAGTTGTGGCGGAGGTGAATATCCCCTTCCCGATTTTGAGCTGGTCGTCTCGCCACCGCGGCAAGTACTAGACGGAAAAAGTACCCTTGAAGATGCTGGTCTGCAACCTGCTGCAGTAATTTTGTTTTCACCGAAAGATAGGGATTCTATGCCATCTGACACACATAGTCTAGTATCTCAAGAGTTGCTAGCAACGGAAGACTACGTTGCACCGAAGTTTGCTAAAGGTCAGAGTATTGACAGCGGAGATGCTACTGAAACGAGCTCGGAGCAAGAGGCCACCTCTTCATCGAGCATGTCTTCCAACCGTCGAGCGTCAGAGCAGGTGTCGTCGAGTAGTTCCAAAGGGAAGCCCGCTTGGTTGAAAATATGAAGCAAGGCGGTTAGGCGGTTTGCCCTTTCCTCGCGCGGTATTCTGATAGCGTAAGTTTCTTCCCTGTGGGTTTAGCCGCTGTTGATGCAGACCCGCGGTTACTGGTTGCAGAGGTCCTTTTCTTGGAAATTGTTTTGAGAATCGAATCCGCTTCGTTTCCTAAGTCACCAAGCTCTGGTCTGTTTCGGTGCTCAGTGCTCGCCTCAAAAGACAGGGCTTTAGCAGAGAGAGCCGTAGAATTTGATTTCTCCGCCGGCTTATCGTCCTCCTCTTTCTCCTCCGTGTCCTCCCTATCGTTCGAATTGTATGTGCCCTCGCTTTCTTGGGAAGGTGGCTGGGTTTGTGGATGTAGATTCCACAGGATTCGCGCATTACACCTTCTACGGACGAAAGGATCAGCGTCGATTTGGGCTTGAAGGTTGGGATCATTATTGATAGCCGCTTCCTTAGCTAGTGCCTTCCGTGTAATTTCTGCATTGCGCTTTTCATTCAGTTTATTCACGTCAACTGGAGCCCGTACTGCTTGCGTCCTATTATTTTTTCTTCTCATCTCCTCGTCATCCAGTTCATGGATGCGCCTTTGAAGTCGGCGTATTTGGTCTCGCATATGCTCCACTCGTTTCTTCTCTGCTGCACTAAGTTCTTCGAGATTGTCTAGATTTTCAATGTCTCGGGCATTGATGCTATACTCTGAGTAGAGCTGGTTCTGCATATCTTCGATCTTGGCGAAAATACTTTCCCTGAGGCTTGAAATGAACGGAAGGCCCCGTATTTGCAGGCTTTCAATGTTCTCCTCACACATCCGGTCTATCTCAGAGTCATTGTATACATGGTTTTTCCCGCACTCTTCTATGTCCTTAGCCTTTTCTTGGCACCACAACGCTGTTGGCATCTCCACCTTCGCTTTTTCGGTTTCGCGCTTCCAATCATGAAACTCAGTCCTTGTGGGCGTTTGAGAGGACACCTGCAATCAAAAGACCCTTAGTCGTGGTTTTCTAATAAATGAAATGAAGGCTATATTCTATCAATACGCACATCTGTTACTTTGAATTGCATCGGACGACTGCCAGGAAGCTTCGCTTCCAGTTTCTTGAAAACTTGTCGCTGTGTCTGACCCACTTCATAGGGGGTCTCTTGTTTCAATACCCGCGTAACTCTTGCTAAACAGTAAGTTCCTCTTTTGCCTTTCCGGAGCAGGATCCGTATAAAAGCACCTCTAACTATATCTGCAAAATAGGGCTGAGTAACATGCTGAATCAAGAAGGGACGAGACACCGTGGTCTTCCTGATATCCTCGACATCAATTTCACGAGATTGTAACTCTCTCCTTTCTCTCCGGCGCTGAATTTCTTCTTCATCTAAAAGCGACTCATCTGTCTCATTACCTGCGTCATCTTCCTCTGAGTCGGAATCCTCAGACTCTTCCTCTTCTGAGTCCCAAGGAATCTTGCCCTTGCTCGCTTTCTTGCTCCGAGACTTCTTTTGCTTCTTTGAGCCCCGTTTGAGCTGGTTCCATTCACCTTCTTCTTCGCTTGAGTCACCATCTGATGATTCATAGCCACTTCGTTGCCGATGTCTCAATCGTCGGCCTGCCACAACGTGATCTTTGGCCTCTTCTTCGTCGGAAGCCTCTTCCTCGCCGTCGTCCTGAGTAACTGCTACTCTGCTTCCTTCTGAGATTTTCTCCTCCTGTGATGTTTGTTGGTGATGGTCATTTACGTCTTCCTGCTGCTCACCTTTAGGTGCTACATCCTCTGGATGCTGTTCTGCTCTAGCTGAGGTCGGCTGAACTGCACGGTCGGCTGCTTCCTCTGCTTCAGCTACCTCCGTTTCTTCCTTTCTCGATGTAGATCGACGACCTCGTTGCTGCTTTTCTCGTTTCTGCTTTTCCTGTTGCGCTTGAAGTTTATTCCGTTCGAGTTGTTGGAGCATCCTTTTGTGCTCCTTCTTTTTCTGGCGCTGTTCGTGTCGGCGGTAAAGCTCTTCCTCACGCTCAATTTCAGTCATCTGTTCCAATCTAGCTCGGTCTTCTTCATCCCCAACGAGATTTTCATCATCCCCATCATCTAAAGCATCGCCGTCTTCTTCGTCCTCGCTCTCATTATCAAAGATGTCTTCCTCCTTTCCGTCCTCTTTAGTGGTGGTGGCATTTTCACTTCCACTAGACGCGGCACGAGCAGACTTGCGCGTTCTCTGGCCAGAATTCTCAGCTTGATTATCCTCATCGTCTTGAGATGCCGATTTTCGTTTTTTACCGACTTGCTGCTGTAGACAATAAACGCGAAAATATGTTCGAGGGATCACAGGAAACGAACTGAGCCAGGATTTACCTTTTCCTCCTCCTGCCGCTGCTCTTGTTGTTGCTCTTCTTGTTCCTCCTCCTCTTCCTCTTCGTCCTCCTCTGATTCGTCCTCTTCCTCATCGTCCTCCTCCTCATCCTCAAACTCTTCTTCTTCTTCCTCTTCTTCCACCTCATCATTCTCGGGGAGGCTCTGGAGCTCGGTTGGCTCCCCTCTCTGGCGGCTGCTTCGACGTGTACTCATTGTGGCTGAGTGGCAAAAGCAAGAGAGTATAGGCGAAAAGTTGAATAGAAACTGTTGGGTCCCTTTCTTAGTTGCTTATGCATGTGTCCAATCAGAAAACAATCCAATTTGAAACTCGCTACAAGTCGCTAGTCTACCGGAGTTGGTCCACAAGAAGAGTGCGCTTGAGCCGCTGCACACGCTAATCATCGAAGGCTATTAACCAAGTTAGCGCAAAACTTCATCAACACAAATTGGAAACAAGGTATGTTAAGCACTGTTTTGTTCTTGTGGAATTAGGTATATTTGGTTTCTTGGGTCCCCGAGATGCATCTTCTCTGGAAAGAGCTACTAGTTCCCATCCCCACATACATGAGGGAATGCCTCTTGCACTGAGTAGCCAAAACATGATGACCCCTCCAAAATCAAAAGTGGGTTCATCAGGTGAGTAGCACTTATTTACGACTGTTTCTTTCCGGCTCCTTCCTCGCGGCGGCGGCGGAATTTAGGTGGTTCACGGTTGCGGCGAGCTTCGCGGCTACGCACTCTGACAACGCGGCTATGAACAGCGCAAGATACACAGTAGTAGTTCTTGTTGTAAAGCTTAGGTAGCTGGTAAGATTCATATGCACATGCAATCTTTAAATCGTTCATGGCTCCAGAGTCCACGATGTTGCGAACAGTGAATCGCTTAATAGCTTTGTCCTGCAATACAACACACACAACACACTTACGTGAAGGAGAACGAAAACAGTTCAGTAAATTAGATTTCCACCCTACCTTTGCTGGTTTGCAGCGGCAATGGCCACAATCGACGAGGTGTGTTACACCTCGCCCGTGGCGACTTCTCCCACCATTTCGGCGCTTCTTGGGCATCTTAACCTTTACGCTGTCAAACTCTGCGCGCGTAAGACAACAATGACGTTAATGACAACAAGGGTAAATACCCCATCGATTACCCTCAGAACATTTGCTATCCGAACACAAGGTGCGAAGTCATGCTATCAACGTGTGCCATCTGGACGAAAGCCCCGAGAAACGACAAAAAGGATAGGGATCCTCGGGGACCCTGACGCTTCCCCCATTGGCTACCCTGAGGAACCTACTCCACCACCCCAGAGAGAGCATACACCCAAACGACTCTTTCTGGAATAGAAAGCCACCCCTTCGGATAGTTATCCTCTCCAGCATCACTCTACACACCATTCGGAGGTCATAACAGTGGCCACACATTTTTCATTTTCCACCACGTCGCTTGCTTTCCTTTTCGGGAGACCCTATCCTTCCTGGAGTCGGAGACGATCGCGAACGAGTGTTAACACTTACCTAAACAAGTTATGACTAGACTATAGCAGTCTGCGGTCTTCTTTCCACTACTTTTGTCGTAAACAAAAGCAACATACTCGGGGAAGTGCGTGGCTAGAGGACAGACACCTTCCTCAGTAAAGCCGCCGAAAAGATTGACGCCTTGATAACCTTGAAGCTGGGCAAACCAAGCCGCTCATGAGATGTGCTCCCCTGAATAGCGCACGCATTACACCCTACATCCCTATAGGATTGACCTTGACTCAACCACATCCCCTCGCTGGTTCCACTTCGCCAGGCATACACATCCGATTGCTCTCTGTTGAGTTCTGACGAAGAGATATCCCACGGAAACCCTCTCCCTTTAGTGACGACAAGATGGGAAACAAACACGGGAAAGGCGCTCTCAAAGAGCGGGACCTGCGTGAATATCAGTCCATGTGCCAGTGTAAGTACCCTCCTTCCTATTTGTCTCATTTCCTTCTCTCTTTAACGGCAATGTGACGGAAGAAACATGGGAAACAACTGGCGGGGTGGGAAAAGATTTTTGCGCAACGGCAACGGAAAGAAAGCCCTCTTGACGCTCATTTCGTTCTTGAATGGTAGAATACTTCGTTTTGTTGTTTTCCCTCTTTTATGTCTTCTGGCTTATTTGTATTTTCATAAAGTGTTGACGCTATAAAGGTTCAACGTGTGGTGTTACGCGCTCTTTTGGTATCCAGTGGAACGTGATGAAATCGAAATGCTGTACGCGCAATTCATGGCTATGCGAGCCAGTGACACAAATGATGTCTTAATCAACCAAACGTATGTTGACACATTGAAGGAGCGTGTGTAGATGGAGTCGTAGGATATATATATTCTCCGTTCATGTTGCAGAGAATTTCAACGTGCTCTTGGGTTTTCTGATGGGCAATCGTCTTTGTTCGTCGAGAGGATCTTTCATCTGTTCGATGAAAATGGTGACGGATACGTGAACTTTCCGGAATTTATCAGAGGGTTCTCCAAGTTAACTCCTCATGGAACACATGAGCAAAAGTTGAATTGTATGTCAAGTCGTCGTGTGTCGAGTAGTCACAGCAATCGCGGTACACTCTGTTTTGGTTTGCAGTCACGTTCAACATCTACGATTCCAATGGAGACGGGAAAATTTCATCGGAAGATCTTCGGCGGCTATTACAAGGTTGCCTTGATGAGAATGGATTGCATTTCGCGCCCTCTGATGTACAGAAAATGGTAGAGTCTACTTTCGAACAAGTGGATCAGAATCGTGATGGTTATATAGACTTTGAAGAATACCGAGCCATGGTTGATCGCAATCCGTATATTCTACAACCTTTAGTAGTGAACATTTCGGAACTGATACAAGAGTTCCGTGCGCTCGAAAGCCAGAATAACACGAGCAGTGGGAAGAGTGGGGGCCGCGCATCACTGAAATAATTGACGCCTTTCAAAGGAAGCCACGCAATTCGAATGATATGTAATGGTAGTGTCAGCTTGCATAACTTGTTAGCCTAATCATCTACCCTTTGAGGAATCGCCACATTATCTGCAATGAACATATATACAGTCAATATTAGCTTGTCATTTTCTAAAGGAAAGGACGGGTCCTTACCTTCAGCAGCGGCAAATTGTGCCGTTCAAGTTGCAGACTAGCGTGATATTCTTCCGTTTCTTGTTGATCCAACCATCCTCTTTCGTCAGGGTATATCTTCTCTCGCATTACATCGTCAGTGAACTCCGGATGACTCTGGCAGGCTAAGACAGAGTCCTTCCATCGAAATATTTCACACTTAGCACTGTCACTGTATGCCAATAACTCTGCCTGGGGCGGTAAGGCGTTAACACAATCTCCGTGACTCTCTAGTATTCTGAAAAAACCTTTGGTTGAGCAATCCGCTTCAGGTATAACCGTCCCTGTTTTGCTGAAAGTAGCTTTGCCGGAAGGACACACCTTCACGCCCCTTTCCTCGTCCCTCTTGAGGATATCTCTAGCATAGCTCATCTGAAAAAATGCTTCGGTAGGAAAAATTTTCTCCGCCTGTGAGCATCGAACGTAAAGCAATAACGCGGAAGGCAAACGAGACTCTGACAGAAAGGCATACCTTCGTAACCATTCTCCCCGAAGGGTTCTTCGCAGCTTCACCTCCTAACGCCCGAGCAGTAATTTGAGCCCCAAAACATATCGCAAGTATTCGGGGTCGCTTTACATTACTTTGTTGACTTATTTGCGTTATGTCCTTTAACCATCGTGCTAAGGTCAGGATCCACTCGTCGTCTTGAGTGGCACTGTAGTGGGAACCTGTCAAGACAAATCCGTCATAGTTCTTCGCCTCGTCTAGGGAAGGAAGCTTGTCACCAGCAGCCACGCAAAAAGTCTCCCATGATTCCTTCTCTCCAGTCGCTATGAAATCATCGTCCATGAACTTGTAACCATTAAATACACCATCCCTAAAAGGCTCTATCAGCAAGTTCTCCGCTCCGTCCCACTTCGGGGCATCTTCGCAGTTGATAACAGCTGCGCAACAAACTCCACAAATTAGTCACGCTAATATTTCCAGAGAAATTGTTAAGCTCGAAGACGTACCAAATTTGCGCATAATCTTACTGTGGCTCTCTCTAACTTGGCGATGCAGTAAATGCGAGCTCGGCGCACGTACTAATACGTTGACCGAGGAAAGTCTGTAACCTAACCTGATCCAGAACGACCCGTAGAGTATTTGTTGTAGCATATTAATTTCTGTATACTACAACATACCTGCCAAAATTTTATGTAGTTCTGGCAGTGTACAGACTGGAGCTGAACCAGCTAACCTTCACAGGGTGCATCACAGCGCCAGCCTGACGCCGAGCGTGCATCTCGCATGCTAACACAACTACCCATGACCTCTGTTTGATGTGGTATTGTGCTACTCCAGAAGCTGACTGAATAGTGGGTGTATTTCTCGCGCTTACAAACAAGACTAAGCGATTACGACTGCCGCATACGTATGACCAACGGACCCATGAGATCGGTAGTTCAGATTTCCGTTTGTAATGTGTATACTGCCAACACAACGGTAAGAGTTGTTTGAGCACAATAGAGATAACCGCTCAGTTCAGTGCGGATAATTTGTGACATCTATGCAATGCCTGCTCAAGTGGTTAGTAGCTTTGAGATGAAGCACCCGAATATTGCTGGGGTGCAGGTGCATAGTATTGAGGCGGCTGCTGGGAAGCACCAGCACCACTTTGAGGAGGTTGTTGTGGAGGAGCCTGTGGGGGAGCCATTCCTGGAGGTGGAGCAGGGAATCCGGGAGGAGGTGCTGGCATGCCAGGTGGGGGCCCTGGAAAATTAGGCGGGGCTGTTGGCGGACCACCAGTCGGTGCAACTGGGGCGTATCCGGTGTTAGAAGGAGCAGAGGAGGTAGGAGGAGCAGCAGCACCGTTATACCTGTACGAGCGACGAGACACAGAGGTCCATTGGAGTGGAGGAGGAATATTTTTAGGCATGGCGCGTGTCCAGTACTTACATTCCATGGGAGCCCGGAGCGTAGCCACCTGAAGTCGATGGCGCACCTTCTCCATACGATGGATATTGTTGTTGCTGTTGTTGTTGCTGCTGCACGTACAAACGCTCATAAATTTACACTGGTTTTCGGTTCTACTCTGATGCCCTATCACCTACTTGTAGCTCTTGCACACGATGCGGCGGTAAATAACTACCGACAAACTGCACGAGAATACGAAGAACTAGTAGTCGAAATCTTTGTCGGTAGGGAAATGTGAAGTTATCATAATGCCTCACCTGCTCGTAAAAGTTCTTGTAATTCTCCCTATGTTTCCACCCGTACATATGCTGTTTCCTGCCGCCGAACTGCGCCGCCACAAGTGCAAATACACAACCAAAGACCAGTTATGAGACCCCAGAATACAAGTTCAGCATTGATATACAAACACATACGGAATCGTGAGTAAGAAAAGTGTCGCAGTAATCACAGTAAAATCGCGGCATCGTTTTCCTTAGACAGTCTATACATCAAGTACAGTACACTCGTTACAGGTGCAAGTCAAGGATATCTTCCTCCCCACTGTAAACTCAGTCCAACAGCATGAAAGCATTTAGAAAAGCATATCCACACAATGCCACCAATTAAGAGACAAATGAATCAATGGAATGATCCGCCACCGCGGTCCGCCGGAGACCGGAACTTCACACACAAACTCCAAGGTAAAGCCAGGAAGACATTGAAATGGCGAGTGATAGGCTTTGTTAGATTGATTCGAAGAATCGCATGGAGTGGGCCTTCGCGCTACAACAAGGCTACTTTTTTTTTACGAAGTTCATACCATCGCAGTCTGACATGAGTGAAGAGACCGCCAAACAGGACCTCGTTCCCGTCACCGTTGTTACCGGTGCTTTGGGAAGTGGAAAGACAACATTTCTCAAACATGTCTTACAGAGCGAGAAAAGCTCAAGGATAGCCATCGTTGAAAATGGTAAGTGCATCTGCTCTTTGTTCATCTCTGTGTAACTCTATTCCTGCATCCTATCATGGATTCGTATGCCTGTTCAGAGTTTGGTGAAGAAATCGGCATTGAGAGTCTTGTAGCCAAAACAGACCCCCTTGAAGAAGACGATGACGGATTTAAAGATTTTTATGAGCTCAGTAATGGCTGCATTTGTTGCTCCGTGCGAGATGGTTCGTTGAGATGATTACTTGACCTGGCGATGTGGGTGTGATGTGTGTCTCCGGATGTGCAGATCTAGTGTCAACACTAGAGAACATGCTTCGGTACAAGTAAGGTCACCCTTATGATTTGGCTCGTAAAATAGCATAGCTATAGGAATACTTCGTACTTTTGCAGGAAAAAGTTTGATAGAATTGTCGTCGAAACCACTGGCTTAGCCGATCCAGGTAGAAAGCGACTTTGTTGTGGTTTTTCTTGCATTCGGAAGTAAATACGCGCTTTCCTCTCTGTATACAGGTCCTGTCGCTAGTCTCTTTTGGGTAGACACGGATCTCGGTAGCGAGTTGTACTTGGGTAAGTTGTTGCGTGCGTTGCAACTCCGCATCCCCAAGGATGCCGTTAATGTGCTTCGCAGATGGGATTATTACGGTCATCGATTCCTACAATTTTTCGAAGTGGATGTCTAATGATATGGGAGAGCAAAGAGAGTGTTTTTTCCGGCAGATCGCATACGCAGACGTAATCTTGCTGAACAAGAGCGATAGGGTAGATGAGAAGGACTTGGCTAAGGTCTGCCAGGAAGTAACAGATATCAATTCTCAGGCGACGGCTATAGATACGGTGAAGGGCGAAGTGGAGTTGTCGAAGATATTTGGATTGCGAACGCTGGAAGCGCGAACAGCAGAGAAATCTCTTGCAACACTTGAGCATGAACAGGGGGACCACAGTCACAACCACGTAGCAGACATCCAATCCATATGTATTCGTCTTGACACTGGGCCCCTCGTATATGACAAACTTATGCCGTGGATCGGTGAGCTTCTCTGGGAAACTGATGAACTCGATGCCGCGGAGAAAATCTTCAGGGTTAAGGGGGTGCTCTGGGTCGAAGAGAAAAAAGTAGAGGGGAGAGAAGACAAAAGCAACGGCACAACGAAATGGGTACTCCAAGGTGTCCACGACACATTCGAGTGCTGGGACAGCGGCGAACGCTTCCACCCGGCCAGGCCATCCTCTGCTATCATATTTATTGGGAAGTCATTGAACAAGGGAAAGCTGAAGGAAGGTTTTCACAAATGTACCGCTTCTTAGTTTGAGAGGATCAGTTCGCCGCAATCTTTGATCCGCACTTCAGATTTCGGAAATCCCTTCCAATCACCTTTCTGCTGGAGCTTCTCCAGCACATCGAATCCCTCGACCACATTGCCAAACGCAACATATTTGCCATCAAGTAGCGGAGCTCGACTAAGTGTGATCATAAAATGAGAAGAATGGCTCGTCTTATCAGGAGCAACACTGGAAACGATTCCAGGCCCAAGATGCTTCAATTTGAAGTTTTCAGCACCAAAAGAGTCAAATTTGCCTTGGTCATTTTTATATATGCAATGTCCCCCAGTCCCGTCTCCATTTTCAAAATCACCAGTGACTACATAGTTCGAAGGAAGCAGCATATGAAAGCGGCAGCCCTTAAGCCCGAATCCTAACTCGTTTGTGAACAAGGCTCGGTAGTTCTGGGTAGATCAAGAGTTCATCAATTTGTAAACATATCATATAAAGAATGGGATCAAATAGCTGCATGTCAACTAGACACTTACTTCAGTTGTTCGGGGAACTACATCCCTCCGTAGTTGGATGACAATTCTGCCCAAGTCTTCCCCATCGGCTTCTACGTCCATGTACACCACTGGGTTGCTCTTCACCAGCGGTATGTTTTTAACATCTTCCAGAGCTTGATTCTGCGCTTTTGAGCTGAATATGTCTTGCCAAAAACGAAAAGCTATATATGTTGTTGCACCAATAAAAGCACCTAAGCTTATTCGCCACATCCACTGCTGCTGAGGGGTACTGTGTTCAAAGCCCTGTGAATCGTCTAAGGTATCCTGCTTCGGCTTGTCTTGTTCAGCCTTGCGTTTCTGACATGAACGATGGAATACCCTTCGTCCGGATGGGCATTTTCGGGCTAAATGACAAGGTGGCATTCCGATTGTCCTCCCATACTGCGTAGGGAAAACGCCACAGCGTCCAGCCACTCGGCTCCATTGCTGCAGCTGACGTACCCCCAACATCACCTGGAATTCCTTAGACGGGAAAATGGTTTTAGTTCTTTGTCACAACCAACAAGCAAAGAAGAAATACAAAACTTCGGCAAAGTGGAGCTGCAATATTGTGCAGCAACTTGCAAGTTGAATCCACGCGGGCAATGAACTCTAGCCTAGGAGTCTCTAGGGTTGACAGGCGTGTGAACCAGCTAAACCAGCTTCAAGGATGGGGAACACTGATTCAATCACTCTGATTGAGTCATCGTGGAGGTTAACTTAGCTACCAATGTTTCCAATGTGTGCTGGTGACACTATGTACCTAGAATTTTTGTTGTTCTTGTAGACTCGCTAATTTTCTATTTTTCTTTCTCGTCGCCCCCATTGCGTGGATTGTGCATTGCTAGTCCTTCTGGATGGGTTGTGCACGATAAGCACCTCAGAAGAGAATGTCGACAAGTTTACTCTCCAACGCTGCTCTTCAAAGCCATGGCGATCAAACGTCGGCGTCTGAGAAAGAGCTGCAGCAGAGGAAACTGGATGATATTCTCGGCCTGCTCCAAGGTGCTGGCTACTTCCGAGCACGTGTGCCAAAACTCGACGCGTTTGACAAGGTAAGACGAAAGCCAAAAAACATGAGTGTCTGCTGCCGACTAAACGATGAATGCCTCAAAGACTGCACTTCTATTGCTCAGGTGATCGGAGGATTGTGCTGGTGCATCCAAAACAGTGGTTCCGACGTGGATGTGGATATATTCTACGACGATGAATTGTCCTTAGGGAACAAAATGTGCGTCTATTCAATTGATAAGTCAACATTGAACTTGTTTTAACACCATTCACTACAAAAACTGCAGCAAAATGGCTGAAAGGGTAATCGAAGTGATAAGAAATATGGGTTGCCCGCACCCACTCCAGGCGAATCAAATTCAGGGAAAAGACTATAACGCAGTTTATCCTGTCGTGCAGTGGACTGTTGCAAAAGTAATTCAAAATGATGTGCAATGTCTCTATATTCAAATATCTCATAGATACAAAATTCACGAAATTTTGCAGGTCCTTGAAAACAGACAGCAGCTTGGACACATCGGTCGTCAAGCTTCCCTGCTTGAGTTTGCACGAGATTTCCAAATGAAGTCGGGTACGATCTCTGCCGAATTTTTCAGTGTACTCGCTGAATCGTATCTTCCCTCAAAAAAATACAAACGGAACACCAAAGCTTGGGAGACACGGACATCGTTGTCACGACTTCACGATGCTTGTCTCCTCGAATATGGGGAAAACCCGAGAGCGTTGAGCTCGCCTTTCCTGAACGCTTCCGGGCAAAGTAAACAAGCGGGTCATAAGCATTCGAACAGCGATTTTGAAAAAAACCTTGCAGCGGTAGAAAAGAAAAGTTCTGCCGCAGCAGCTAAGCAAAAAGAGGAAATGGATAAGAGAAACGAGCAATTGCTTGGGTCAATGCAGCAAGGTGACTCGGGTATGAGCGCTGGAAAAGTGAGCGGAAAGAAAATAGGTACTTTGCTAGACATGCAAAGCTCTGAGATGCAACAGAGTGTCGCAAACTATAAAGAATCGGAAGACCAGTTGAGAGCTGCCATGGATCGCGGAGATGTTCTCGCTAACTCAAAGATTGGCAAGTTTATGGGATCTCAAAGAAAAATACGCAACTTGAATTCAAACTTAAATCTCGCTAATCTGCGCATAGAGGCACTGGAGGAAACGAAAAATACCAAAGCAGCTGATCTTGAAGAACTGAAAGGACAGCATCAAGATACCATGAACCGTAACGATCAGCTTGTTTCGGATACCAACGCTATAGTGGAAAAGACCGGAAATAATCCCAACTTTTTGAAACTCTGCTCGCTTTTCAGATCACAAGAAAGTTTGAACAGAGAGTATGAAGCATTCTCAGCGAACTGCAAGCGAATCCTGGAGAATTTGCACTCCGAGATTGGAAAGCGAGAAGCTGGAGAATCTGTGGATTCCGAGTCAGTATTGAAGCAGGAACTTACGGCTGCTCAGGAAAAGTATTCAAGTACTTTGCGGAAATACGCTCGTCTCCGCCGTCGGTGTGCTGCTCGAAACCGGGAAGCCGACCACTTGCGGCGGAAACTTGATGACGTACCATCTCGACAGGAATTGTTACAATACCGCCGCAGATTCGTAGAATTGTACGAACAGCTAGGTGCTCAGCTGGAAGAACTTAGGCGCCACAATACTGTGTACAATATGCTAATAGAGAAACGCCACTTCCTGCAAAAAGAAGACTCTCTGTTGGAGAGCATATCGTCCCAGTTTTCGCAGGCCATGCAGCAGAGCCAAAGCTCTCGGAAAGAGTTTGTATCAAGATGCGCAACACTATTAAATGGCTTAGACGAATCGATAGCTGAACAACATGAGAATTGTGATCTAAAGCGACATAGAAAAGACGATGCAGCATCAACGCGGAATGATCTGCTAAGCAAGCAAAGAACGTATCTGAAAGTTTTGAAAAAGTTCCAGCAGGAATGCGATAGGTTTGACAAGTTGCAGCAGTGTAACTAGTTCCTTCCGTGGTCACATGCTTTGATCCTTGTGGGCAAAGTTGTAAGGCGCTTTTACCACGTGCGAAATACGAATATACCGAGGCGCATCAAGTGATTTATATCATCATTGCTGATCTTAGAGACGTCTACCTCCACTATGCATGTGTAATTTCGAAACTCAACTATCAATGCGGAGTCGTAAAAATATTCGAATTGACAATGTTATTGGGTCTGATAAGACACACCCTAAGTTGTGAGTTAATTTTCGACCTACTGACAGTACCTACTCAGTCGCCACTGTGTACATCCTGTGAAGTTTGCCCCTCTCAAGAGTCAACTTGTCTCGAGTGTATTACCAGGCAAGTGATACGCATAGCTTTGAAGAAGAGCAATATGTGATCTCTCAGTATTCCGATCATCCTCGATACTTAACGAACACAGTTTCAGTATTTGAATCATTTGATGCGTGTATAACGAAATGTCGCCCACGCCACGCACTCCCACCAAAAGTAATGCGCCCCTGGTGCTGGGATTTGGTTGTCTGGCTCTCGGTTTCGGTAGTATACCCTTTCTGATACAAAAACAATACCAGAATAATCAGACGAATCTTTATAGAAGTGATAAACAGCTGACAGGAAGTCAAATTCAGCGAGGAGTCTTCTTGAATACAGGTATGGCGCAAAGTTGTACAATGTCGTAGCATACCGGTACCGGTAGTGTATGACTCTTTGTTCATGCATAGAGAGAAAAAAACCCTCCCGTCGTATTTCGGTAACAAGTTGCCGCTCTCATCCATTTCTCCTCGTGTTCAGGATCGAAAGACGTCGGACGAGATCCAGAAGACGACCGGTACCATGGAATGCAGCCCAGCAACGAGCAACAGCGATTCGAACGGTGAATGAGGGAGCTCATTATATCCTGTTGGGAATCTTAGTCAATCAGTAATTGTGTTGCCATGATTATCGTCTGCTCAATGGGGAGCTACCCAAAGGAGAACAGGTCGTTGATGGTGATGGAGGCAGGATGACACTGCGGAAGGGACGTTCCTCGTGAGCAATAAATACACGGAAGGCCAATGAAGCAATAGATCGGAAGGACATGATGTTTTCCATTATTATGCAGGAGATCACTTCTTGGGGAATATGGGGTCACTGGCAGAGTAATTTTAGGTATTCATTTTCCTACAACCTGCTTAATATACATCTGGAAGAAGTCCGTCTGTAGACGACACGACGCCACCAGGCGCCGTTACTGGTCTTTTAGACACCCCCAGATAGTAATACAACACTGACGATTGTTTTTGTTGTACTGTAATGCATAATAGTTTCAGTATTCCTCTAAGTAAACGCTTTCGTTTGTTTGGGTAGTTGTATATTCGAATTAGGCTACCAAGCTATGCTGAGGAAGTGCAAGCGTGGGCGCCATCATGATCAACACCGTGGAAGTAGAGATATGTGTATTTATAGAGTAACTACTACCTACATCCACGCCAAAGTGTCATCGGTAACCCGCTTTATGAGTTGACAACCGAATCGAAAGCGGAGGTGACGAACAAAAAACCCTTAGGCAAGACACCGGAGCAGTCATGGATATTATTATTATTGTATATTCATGTGGTTATAGGGAAATACTCCCCTAACGAGTTTAAAGGGAGTCCGGATCCCCCACGAAGTATTCCCCTGTAGAATCATAGAGATAAACGGAACCAAGGTATAGGACGGGAAGGATTGGACTTTCTCTCAGACTTGCGGAACCGTCCGGTCATCCTATTTAATGTATATTCATGTGGTTATAAGGAAAAGTCCCTAAAATTACTCCCCTAGAGAGTTTATAGAGAGTAGTCTCCATGTTTTCGTTGAAATCGGCTCTGTCATCGGCCCCTGTAGATGGATCGGCGGGKATCTCAGGAGTGACTTACAAGCAACTGCAGCAAATGGCGGCACTTCCAGGTGGAGCAGAGGTAATGGAACTCCCCTGGAACTGTGCTTGCGCAAATATCGGATTTGACAAAGGGGGGTGGACCGTGGTTCCACTGTGGAGCGGCAGTATATGAGAATCCCGCGGATGAAATGGAGGCGGCGCATAGGGATGATAGTACGCAGAGCGAACGTGAAAGCAGGGGCAGTTCGGAGACGGTGGTTACCGGTTTGGTTGCGTCCAGTGCAAGAGGAATTGGTCCGTTTGATTGGGCCTCTGGACGCTTGTTTCGCGTCCTACAAGGATACGCCGAAACTGCAGCATCATCTCACGGCTAAGTGGCAGGTCATACTTCATTCCAAGCTGACAGAGAACGCTTCTGGTTCCCTGAAGTCGATCCTCAAGTGCACATCAGCCAAGGAGGCTATTGCTTGGGTCTATGCAGCTCCGCGGAAAGGTTTTACTTTTACCCCAACCGAGTACGCGAAAGCTCTAAGGCTCTTGCTTGGCCTGCCCCAAACTGCTGTGCTTAAGAGTCAGGTAGGGAATTGCTGTGGACATAGTCGTGTGGATGAAGTAATTCGTTCATCATGCCCTGAGTTGTGCGGCGGAGGGATCGGCGGCTCTGAGAACCAAGCGGCATCACGCGATTTGTAGAATCTTGCAGCGTGCTCTTCGGGAGCTCAAGCCCATTGATGTGGAGCATCCCTGTTGAAGGTGGCGTCATGGATATTGTGGCTCACGGGGACACCAGTGATTGGTTGATCGATGTGACGGTCCCAAGCCCCTTGTCTGACGATCGATTAGTGAGATCAGCGTGTTCCAAGTTGTAGTTGTGGACAGCCAAGCAAGCAGAGAATGCCAAACTGAGGAAGTATGCCCATCTGAAGGAGTATGGTCGCGAGATCATTAACAGATAAATTGTATATTCAAGTGGTTATAGGGAATTACTCCTCTAACGTGTTTATAGGGAGTCCGGGATCATTCCTTTCGCTGTGAAGGCCACTGGAGGCTTTGGAGTTCGTGCAGTTGCGTTATTGAAGCGGTTGCCGAGACTGCATGTCACGAGGCTGGCGTGTGTAGGTAAACGGAAGAACTTTCGGAAATTGGTGACTGCCAAGATTTCGGTTTGTCTGATGCGCGAGAATGTGCACATGATAGATCATTTCTTGGGGAATCTTGGGTCACTTGTAGAGTAATTTTAGGTATTCTTTCATTTTTCCTCAATCTTTGTAAGAGTAAGTACAATACACACACTCCACAGTGGAACTCCCTTACGTCCCTTGCCGTGATACTCGTACTTCCCTCATCTCAAATCTTCAGGGGCAAGGAGTAGATCTTCAGGAGTCTACTTTGGAGGAGTGTGCACCTAATCGGAAGCAGCAGAGCTGGCTCACTGACCAAATAATGAAGGGCGAGCTCAATTGGAGCTTCCCCAAAGGGGATGAAGATGGAAAGGCCAGATGGAAGGCGGCTCAGGA